>VXBJ01000867.1:1526342-1533842 GCA_013400055.1 Nycticryphes semicollaris | reverse complement strand
TGCACCTCCAGGCCAGCTCCTGCCCCACTGTCACACACAGCTCTACCTCCTCGGGGCCCAGAGATGTCCCCACACTTCTCCCACATTTGTGCCTCCCATCTGCAGTCGCTCTACCTGGGCTGGGTGGCCAAAAGCCTGGACCTTTGCCTGCGAGCAACCCACCGTGCAGAGCCCTCTGTCCCTGTCACAACGGGAGGTTGGTTTTGTGAATCCTGTTTGAGGCTTCTGGGAGATCCTGCCCATGTCAGGTGGGGAAGGTGTCTTAGGGGACAGCTAGCTAGACCCAGGCTGTGAAAAACTCCCAGCTGAGTTTAAAATTTTTCAAAGTTTTGTTTTGCCTTAAAAAAAACAAAACCCAAATCTGCAAAATAACAACAAAGCAAAAATTCATGAATGCCAATAACATTCAAATCTCCCCCAGATTAGGCTTCTCGCTGGCCTCAGCTGGAGCAGACGTTAGTAAATCAGCATTGAGGAAATGCCCTGGTGATATTTTCTTATCCAGCATTTAGGAAACAAATGACATTATCATTTAAAATCCAACCTTATGTACGGCAGAGCCCTGCCAGGCTCCAGGGCTGGGGGGAGCAGCCCAGCATCGCTCCGCCGCACCACCGGCCGTCCCCGTCTGACCCCCAGCATCTCTGCCATCAGGGTGGTGAGCGGGTGCAGCCCTGGACTGTCCTGGTTGCCTTCCCTCCAGCTCTGTTTTCCCCATTTATACACTATAATGAGTAAGGTGCCTGTTTTGTTACTCCCACCCCTCCCATGGAGTGGCTTTGTGCCCTTCTCCGAAGGCATGGGGATGTCACCCCAGACCCATGGCCAGGCGGTGCTGCAAGGAATGAGACTGGGCTCAGGCTGAAGTTCCAGTCCTAGAGATGGATTCCTGCCCTGAGCCCTTCTGGCTCCGCCGCGAGACTTGCCTGCAGCCAGTCCCCGCGGGACATCCCCGAGGCCACCCACAAGTGAGCCCTCTGCTGTGCCCACCGCCGGCCAAGCCCGTTTGGGATGTGCTGGGCACACGTTTACGGAGCCATGAAACACACACCGGTCATTTATCTGTGACTTCCAGACATCCGACAGCTCGGTTGGAGCTACCGCTATGAGTGGGCTGACGGATGTCCGGAAATCCAGGCACGGGGCCAAAGTCCACGAGTTCTGGCTGGGCAAAAAACTTCCAGGCTGGGAAACCTGGACATATGGTAGCCCCCATCCGTGCCATCGCAAACCCTGAGCCAGGAGGGTGGTAGGACCAGGATGGTCAGGAACATCACTGGGTCTCCAGGGCCGTTATCTATTTTCAGCTCTGTTTGTACCAGGAGGGAAACGTGTATTACGTAGCATAAAAACGGGTAAGCTGTTTGGGGGAAGACACCAGTGCAGCAGGCAGACAAAGATTATATCATGATTAATCAAGTTAATGCACTGCACATTTTTAACGCTAAAATTTTCAGAAGAGGTGTGTCCAGTTTGCACGTGTGAGGCTTTGTTCCTCTTGACAAAACATACAATTATATATTTTTTCTTTTTTCTCAATTCCTTTTTTTTCAGTTTGCTCTACAGCTCTGCCAAACTTTTCTGCACAGCTCTTCAAACTCCTTCCCCAGACTGGACCAGTCTTTCTACAAAGTGAGGGCCTGATCCAGCAAACCCCAGGTGCTGCACATGGTGCTCTCTGCCTGGAGCAGTCCCTTGGAGGCCAACGAGATGCTCCAAGGTTCTGTGCTGCCGCAGGAGAGGCCCTGGGAGAAAGAGGACATCAGATGTTGTTTCTGAAAGGATCATTCTTTGCTAAGCAGGTCACAGAGAAGGGGAAGTACCCTGGGTGCATTTTGCTGTCAAAGTATTGATGACCTCAAAGTAGGTAAAACCACATCATCCCACCTTCTGTCCCAAACCCCACACGGCCTCAGAAGCAATAATTTTGGGTGGAGGGCTGGGATGAGGTGCTTTCCCTGAAAACTCTTCCGCAAACTTCACCTGCCTTTGCTCCTATGCACAAAGGGGCACAAATGGCCAGTCCAGCGGAGGTCCCCAGGGAAGGTGACCAGGGGCGCTGGGGACAGAGAGTAGCTTTGCCACGTGGATCATCTATCAGCCTCGGACAACACCTTTCAATGGGGATTTAATGATGATGAGCAGCAGACCCCTTCCTGCTTTTACGTCACCCCTGGGAGGCTGCGGAGAGACAGGCTTTCACGGCCGGCTTGCACTTTCCCTGACCCTTGAACCTCGGGGCCAGCACTTTTATGGGGATGAAGCGACACAGTTCCTGTAACCTGCCTCGGGGGCCCTGAAAAATTAGACTGAATCAAAGCAGAAAATGAGTTTTCATTTATCTTGTGATGATGCACGAGGTTACATGAAAGACAAATAGCTGCTTCTGACTCTTCCTTTATCATTGTCACTGCAATTAATAGGCTGTGGCCTTCGTTACTGTGTTAGTACTAAAGAGACCGCGGGCCCCGGGGGACGTTAACGAGAGGAGAAAAGCAGTCCAATCTTCTAAAAGTTCTGTCATGTTATGATATGCTAACCTGTTTCTTTTTAACTTGCTGTTAAAGTGCTGGTGACTCAGCCGGACGAGCAGCGCATTGACGTTGCCAAGGCTAATCACCCACCTCCATCACCAGCATCACTGGTCCTGCTGGGAGGTGGTGGCAAGGGACAGACAGCAGGGAAGGGTGAGGGGACATAGGAAAGGGCTCCCTGAAGCTCGATGGCCTTCAATGTGTCCCCCCCCCTGCCCTGTGCTACAGCAGTGATCCTCTGGTTGGGTGGTCCTCAGCTGCCATCTAGGTCAACATGCAAATTGGATGGTACCACCGGGACAGTGGGAGATCAAGCTTTCTTTTTGGGGCAAGGAAAGACTATTTTGAGCACGGATGATACCAGGTGCCCCAGCAATGCAGCTGTCCCCCAGCCCACACTGCTGGGTTTGCTTTCCAAGCTTGGTCCATCCCGTAGCCCTGTTCCTCCGTCCCTGCAGCGGGGCCACCTCCACCCCATCCTCTCCCAAAGCCTGCACGGACTCTCTGCTCACACCACCATAAGACACCTTCTCTCCATCATACTGCATCCTAACCATCAAATTCCCATCCCGACAGAGTGAAGAAAGCAGTTGAAGTTATTCTCACCATCAGTTACGCAGGACAGGGAGTCATCTGTCACCTGAAACGTGCACCACCACAGATCTTCTCCCACCTCGTAAAAGCAGATGAACCGTGTGTGTGCGTGCTTGTGTGGTGGCTTTGGCCACGTGCTGAGAAGGATGCTCAAGCTGAAAGGTGGTCCGGGGGACACAGCTGGGCCTGTCCTTCTTGCCAGCTTGGTGGTGTTGAGCCCTGTGTGGTTTATTCTGCCCGCTAACACCGGCTGCCTGGTTTTCTGATGGTGTGGCTCCAGCTCAGATTTTCCCATTGCCTCTGCCCTCCCACTGCTGAGGATGAGGATCCCACGGGGTTTCCAACTCTCCTGTCCCATCAACCCCCTTCCCAGAGATGCTTCTCCCAAGGCTACAGTGCTGGGAGGAGGCTTTTCACCTCACAAAACAGCAGCAAAAAGGGATTACAGATAGAAAGCAATACCAGAGAGACGATATTGTGGGGGACCTGCTCACCAATTCCCACGCCAGCGACAAGCCTGTTTAGGGTATCAGAAAAAAACCCTGAGCTTTCCTGTTACTGGTTTTTCTCGAGAACTGCTCAGAGCATCCTTTGCTCGGGGCTGGGATAAAGCCCAGTGTTACAGACCAAGCCCTCCCCTCCCAAACCTGCAAAGCAGCTGCCCCAGGACCAGCCCTGGGACCCATATTCACACCTCACCCCGAGCGCAGCCATTCTGGCTCTCCCCTGCTGCTCCCTCCAGCTCCCACAGATGGGCTCTGGGGCAGCCAGACTGGGACCAGTGAGAACCAGCAATCCCACCTGCAGGAGGCTACCAAGCAGAGAAACTTGCCGGGATTCAACATGCAGAGCCAGACTTCTCCCCTGCCTTTAATTTGAGACTCCGACACGTTTGAAGCTCTTTCTACGTATCTGAGACAAACTTGGCTGTATAATTAGAAGCTTAAGTAAATCTACCCCAAATTTTCAGAAGACTTTGTGGGCTTGTGCTTACATTAATTCAGGGGTTTCCCATTCAAAGCTAACTCTGCACTGCAACCTGGTTTTGACCTTTATCATTAATTTTTGGTGCTAAAACACTTCTAAAGGCTTTGGTGTAGCCTATTCTTATGTGATTGCAGTGCTATTCTCTTTAATTGGTGCTTTTTGAGGTTAATTGAAAAGGAATCCATGATTGGCAAATCAAAATTAAGAGAATTTTGTAGGGATTAAAGTTGTCCAGAAATAGTAGGGAGAAAAATGTTTATCTGGGAAAAGGAAATTGCCGAGTTGGTGGTGTACAATCCCCGTCCCACAGCTCGGGGATCCCTGCATCTTTAGCTCCCTTAAGAGAGTGATGAGGGGCCATGCAGGGGCTGGTCCAGGCCAGGAAGATGCTATGGGTATAAAGGCTCATTTTAATCTAAATGCAGTTAACATGCTCAGAGTCATTTGGGATAAATGGGATACTTAAGGACACATGATGGCTAATCTCTGCTATGACATTTGTGGAGGAGGAGGAGGAATAATTTAGACGGAGGGTATTGTACTGCTCAGGAGTTATCCCCTCTCTCCCATCACAAGTGGAACTAATTGTGGGAAGGATAGCTGGGCACACTGCTGGCACCTCCTGGTCAAGGGTCCTGAGACATCTCACCAGGGTCCTCCAGCTCCTCCGCGCATGCATTACTGACCCTGTTTTGCAGATGGGGAACTGAGGCACCGAGCACTGCAGAATAGCTTTGAGATGGTGCTGCAGAGCCTCCCAGCTCAAACGGCCTCGGCATTTGCAGGGAAGAGAACCAAAGTGGTAGAAAAAGCAGGAGAGAGCGGCTCGTACCCTGGGGCAGGTACTGACCCTGCCGCTCACCTGCCTTCCCAGACGCAGCAAGGAGTATTTCTGGGCCTTGTACAGCAGGGCTCACTCAAGAATCATTTGTGTTTCTTAACTTAATTAGAGATGTTTTTTACACGTTCATTTAGATGCAGGATCTGGGCTTCGCACCTCTCATCCCATCGAGACTCTCTCAAGCACCAATTTCTTCATCTGCGCTTGTTAAACATCACAAATTATCACCAGAATCAAGAAAGCCGGAAGATTTTCAGCTGATTTTCCACAGCCTTTGTTCAGCACAGACTTGGCAAAGCCCCGGCTCCGAGTCCCCTGTGTCACTGCTAGAGCACAAGTGCTAATAGACAAATATCCTCTATACCAGTCATTGCAACACGGGTTTGGGGGAGCCACAAGGTCATATAAATGTGAAAGCATCACTCCTTCCCAAGTCCTGACCCCTCTGAACTCAACAGCAAAACTCCCCTTGACTTAATGAAGCCAGGATTTCGCCCCTAGATGGCTCTAGGATATAAGTTGTTTCAGGCTACGCCGAAGGATGATTTGCAAATCCCGAGTTCCCTGTTTGTATCACAGCAGAACCTGGGGGTCTGGATATCTCCTCAAGATGCTGACCGTACCAGGCATCCTTGCCCCAGAGCACTTGCCTGTGCTACCTGGTGCTGTGCCCGGGGGGATGCCCCCTTCCATGGCACAGAGCCCCTGCAAATGCTAGAGACCACAGAAAAACCTGGGCAGCCCTGGTAAGCCTCCAGGCATTTGTAAACTGCTCTCCTGAACCCAAGACAACACCTTGTTTGGTTCCTGTAAATGCCCCCCTCCTCGGCTCTGACACGCTGCTAGTGCCCAAAGCAGCAGGGCTGGATGGTGGCTCTTGGGGATGAGAGCCAAAGCACCAACACATCGCTTCGGACAAACAGAATGTGTGTAAGGAAAAAGTGACAGATCCCGGGCAGGGAAAGGAAGAGAGGGAAAGAGGCAACTTAGGGAAAGAAGAAATGCAGTAGGTCTTCCCTCCTCTTCTGCTGGTGAAGCTTTCCCCACCTACTGGTAATTAAAATACAAATGATATGGCCAGGATATCCCTGTCCGCAGAGACACATCGCCCATTTCCGCCACAGAGATGAGAAGTTTAACCACCATTAATGGAGTGGTGGGAAAAGCGTTGCCGTATACACTCCATCACATATTTATGATGCTTGAAAAAAGATCAATAGAAGCTATATGCAAGGGTCTATAAATTTAATGTAGCATGATCATTTAATATCAGTTGTTTCTTAGATTAATAACACGAGGACGGGCCGCAATCCTGAAACACGATAAAGTAACGCTAACTTGTTAGATCCGATGTGCACTGAGGTGCCTCCGTCACCCCAGCCCTTTGCCAGATGCTGCCTCAGGTGGTGAGAGGGACCTCACTGTGCCACCCATGGCCGCTGACTGCCCCTTCTTGGCGACTAACGGGCACAAAGAGCAAGCGAGGGAGAAGAAACCTTGCCCATGAAGATGCCCTCACTGCCAATGTCACAGGGGAGGGACGGGACGAAGCCCTCCAAGCCCAGCGCTTGCTGCCTCCAGGCTGCCGGAGGAAAACGTGCTCAGCATCCCCCTGCCTGCACTGAAACATCCCTCCCTGTCTCCACGCAGGGGCCAAGGACTGGCTCTTTGCATTGACCACAATATGTTATGGTTCAGTGGAAGGACCTTAAACTTACAGACAAGGACAAGGCAGTAAAAGATGAAGCACCTGAACCCCCCATTTCCAGATTACTAGACCCCAGGTGTGTGCTAGGGAGCAGTTAAATTTCATCATTACCCTTTCTTCTATGGTATTTTTTATAGTCCTTTTTACTACTGGCACTAAAGGTGCCGGACGCATCCCAGGAGCTAAGAGGACATCACTCGTCAACCTGACTGCTCGCCTGATATAAAAAAATGACAAGTCCTGGCTTAATCTTTCTGATAACTGTGTTCTGCATGGCCCATCCATCTCCATGGAGGAGTTTTGGTGAAGCCGGAAGACAAGAACATCACAGCATTTAAGAATGAAAAATTAAGTGCCCTTTTTGAGCACAGCATGGAGCTTATTACCGCAGAAGTGCTCGCCTGCTACTCCTCAGGTTGTGTGCATGTGCCTGCACTTGTCTGGAGTGAAGATCCTGCTTTCAGCCTTTAATAATTTGGCTGCAAACAGGAAAACAGAAAAAAAAAAAAAACACCAAACCAAAACCAAACCAGACAGATTGACCAACAGAATTAAAAATACCTATAAATTCAGAGACCTCTAACTTCAAGGGAGTCAAACCTGGGGAGATGCAGGGACACAACAAGCCTAGGGTTTTCCAGAAATCTGCTGGGGCTCCGTGTCCCCTCGTAGCACCAGAGCCATGAGAGCCAGAGCCTCACAACAGGTTTCCTAAAGCTCCAGCTCCTGGATCCAGTGGAAAATAGGAAAGTTTGATATATGTGTAACACAACAGTCATGGAGGAAAGTTTTAAAAGCTGAGCTTCAATAGCTTAAAGCAAATGTAGAAAGCCCCC
>VXBJ01000867.1:1462732-1526296 GCA_013400055.1 Nycticryphes semicollaris | reverse complement strand
ATTTTTTTCATTCCACAAGTTGGCATTGCTGAGCTTTATCCCGATGTGCCAGTGAGAACATGTGTCCTGGGGCAAAGAGCTTCACCCCGTGCAGCTCCTGCTCACTTGAAGATTTTTAAAATCCCAGGCATTACCCACAGATATTACTGCATCAGAAATTAGGCTTTTTTTTTTTTTTTTTCATTAATCTCATGCCCTCTCTGTTTAACTGCAGTGTAGCACTGCCAAAGAGCAGGTGGAGATCTGCAGAAGCAGGACGGCATCTCCCTGCCCAGCTCCCTCCCACCCCTCCATCCTTCTGCAGATGTTGCAGCTTCATGTGAACTGGCAGCAGAGCAAATCCTAATTTAATTAACTCTTAAGCATCCCTGTAATCCAGGCTGACAGGGCTCCCCCAACCCTCTGGTTCCAGAGTCCTGTCTGCAATGTCTCTTTTGGCAGGCCAGGGGTATTGGTTGAGGAGCCAAAGTTGATTGAGTCACCTTGGAAGGTCGACCTGAAGCCCCTCTGCTGGAGTGCAGGCTCCCACCACCCTCCAACTACACCTGGATGTCAGCACCCCCCATCTTATAAAGGCCTGGACCGGGCTGTTTTAAGCCCTTGTTGGTAATTTTAATCAGTCAATTGAAACGGACTTTATCAACGGGAAAGGAGCCAGACGGATGGTTCCGGAGAAGGTCCCTACCCTGGCACAGGCAGGCACGGAGCTGCAGGACTCACCTCTGGGGAGAGGGGAAGGGGGTTCCCAACAAAAGTTGCTGACATCCACAGCTTCTCTGTGCAGGTGACCAGATGAAGAGCAGGTCAGCCCTCTAGCAAGGAGATGCTGACCCACTTAGAGCTCCCCTGAGCCCTTCCCCATGTGTTTCATCAACGGTGTTGATGATGAAGGGAGGAAGAAGGGCTTGGGGGCTACTCCACAAGGCAGAGTTGGGTTGATGCTGAGCGAGTCCCTGAGTCCTTCAGCTGCAGCAAGGCTGGGACAGTGTCCTTGGCACAGGTGAGCACACCAGACACCATGGAGAAACCAAGACAAGCTCTTGGCCTCATTGGCATGTAGGCCAGCGTGCCAGAAACCAGTCTCCCCAGCCCATTGCACACACCTAATCATGGATTGTCCTGTTGGGTCACTTGAAAAGGCTCTTTGCATCCTTCTCCTCCAGCTCTGAGATGCCCCTTGAAGCAAGACAACTCTCGCACGCTCTTATGGGGAGAAGGCGGCCAGCATTAAAACAATACACAGGGGAGAGGGGAGCAGTGGAAATTTTCCATTGAAACCTACTTTTCATGGAAAATTGGGTTTCCAACAAAATGAAAGCAAGTGCCTCTTCTTTTCCTGCTGTTTTGATTTTTTCATCAGAAAATTAAAGAGAAGAACACTTGTCACAGTTCCTTTCTCAATTTATTCCTTTTCAGCTTCTTTTGGCCAAAGGGTATAAAAAGATACTTTGGGTCCCTCCCACAGCTTTTCAGGTTTTGTATTTTCAGCTTTTTGATGCAAACCCGGGACCCTGTGTGGAAATTCAAGCCAAAACCAATTTCCCCCCCCTCACCCTGCTCTCCTTGGCTCCCAGCAGCCCTCTTGTCCAGGGCACCCACACGTCGCAGCACCGACCCCTGCGGAGCCTTAGCAGCTTCATCCTTTTCCATAGGGTTTATGTGGATTTCAGGTTTTCTGAGTCTCCCCGTCCTTCCACTGAAGCTATTTGGCACTTGACAATACGTGCCCTGGACATTATCTCTGTTTCCTCTCCTGCTGTACCTTATCATGCCGACGGGACTCCCGTGGCACACCTTGCCCAGCGCAAAGATGCTTGGGCTGCTGTCACAGCGCCACGATAACTAATAACAGCCCGTCTGGCACTCATGGCCCTGCTGGAAAAGCAGTTTCACTCCTTCCTCTGTTGAAAACAGAGGAGAACTGGTGCCATCCCAGCACTACGGACACAGGCCATGGTGCTGCCAATGACGTTCATCTGTGGCAACTCTGATGGAGCCCACCGACCCAACCCCTACCAACATCCGAGCAGCAGGACCCAGTAACTGTACACACCTTCCTGAGTGCTTTAAGCATCACCCCCCAAAATTGCTAAATAAATTCTGCCAATTAAAAACAAACAACTGCCAGTTCCCTCCGTTCTACCTGTCATTAAAGAAAGCTTCGTTTATGAAATGCATTAATCGTCGGATCTCCAAAGCCCCATAAACCTGTGAACCTGTGAATCCTGCCTGGTGTATAATCTTCTAATCTCCTCCTCCTTAATCTGCTCACTATGGAAACCCCTGTCATTAGGAAACAAATGGCTTTGTGGGCTGCCTTATTATTTGCAAGGCAAGATGTAAAAGAGGGCGAAGCTGATCTGGGAGGACAGTATAAATTACTGCGGTGTTTACTTCGGTCATGTAAAAGAGCTAAACAGTGACTGGTAATAAAATAGCAATCCCGTTATCAGAGAAAAGTTTTGAAACCAGATTAAGGGGGATGCTGTTTGCTTTGTTATCGTGCCTGCCCTCTTCCTGCCGGGGTGTTTATCAGGTGAGTGACTTCAGGCAGAGACGCGCTCATTCATTTATTATCAGTTCCCGCCTTGTTTTGTGAGAGGGGAAGCCACAGGGTAATGGAAGTGAACCACGGAGCCCAGTGCTCGCTGCTGGGGATGGCACTGCGAACGCAGTCCCTTCGGGGTGCTGGGATGGTCCCAGCCCCAGCACCCCAACGCTTGCAAGGAGGGTGACGCTGCCTGTTCCCCATCACCTGGGCGCTACCACCCACAATTACCAGCAAGGGCTGCATCCGAACTGGGAACTGACAGCATGGAGCTGGCACACAGCCTTTACTAAATCACTTCTCCGGCCAAACCACATCCTTTGTCAGCTGTCCTCTTTCCCACGAAACAAAAATTGCCCCTGCCCACATGCCACCTACTACTGCTTGCATTTTGGTACCTGTTCGCAGGTCCTCACTTTTCCCCACCTGAGCGATGAGGATTTTTTAATCAATAGGTATAGGAGCAGGAAGAGAGAAGGTCTGCTGTATTTCACAGGGCAGGAAAACCAGTGAAGGCAGTGTCTCACCTCCTTAGCAAGCCCTGGGACCATCCCCATGCCCCGTGTGCCTGATGCTGAGGGTGGTGGAGCTCCCAAATGCCTCAGGGGGGACATTTGCACATTTATACAACACGGAGCAACACAAATTGGGCACTGCCATGGCTCGGACACAGCCAGCAGCAATGAGAGTAACAGGAACGGTGACAACAGCAGGGCAACCAGATATAAAAGACAACCCACTCCTTGAAAATACACCCAGCGCTTTGCATTCAGCAAGGATTTGATTTGATTTTTAAGTTGGAGGATACTCTGAGTCTGAAAGGCTGGAATTTTATGAAATCAAGGAGGGATGCGGGACGCAGGAGGTGGTGCTGGAAAAACCCTGGGTTTGGGTGAGGGAGCCGGACACCGAGGAAGGGATTTTTTTTTGCTGCACGGCTGCTTTTTCCAGAGCCATTACCAGCACTGACCTTCGGCTCAGCCAGCGTGGTATCCACCGCTGCTGAAACCTCATCCATCAGTGACCCCGAGGAGGAGGAGACACAGGCGGTGGGAAACCAGGAGGAAAAAGCAACGGGAAATAAAGAAGAGAATTAGAAAAGCAGGGATCCCGATTCTAAATGTGCTGACGGTGCTGCGCTGTAATTAATAAGCACCAAATCTAACGGGGATTCGTATAGAGCAGGGAAGAGCACCTCATTAATCAAAGCCCAAGATGTCAAGATGCCAAACAGGAGGAGGACCCGCCAGACACAGGCAGGGAGTGGAACAGTCCTCTGGAGCCACAGCTGGGGAGTGCCCTCTGGATCTGGCAGGTACAAAACAAAACCAAAAACCCTAAAACATGACCCACAGATCAAAAACCACAAATGGTTTAAAGCCTAAAGTTCTTGAGGATTCTAGCAGCTTTTTGATG
Source organism: Nycticryphes semicollaris (assembly GCA_013400055.1). Lineage (NCBI taxonomy): Eukaryota > Metazoa > Chordata > Aves > Charadriiformes > Rostratulidae > Nycticryphes > Nycticryphes semicollaris. Next base: position 1,522,332 of record VXBJ01000867.1, on the reverse strand, counting down.
CCTGGAAGAGATGGGGACAAGGCAAGCACTGCACCAAACGGGATCTTACATCGAAAACTGTTACTGGAAACAAGTCAGAGGCTCATCACCCATATCAGAAGATGCCAAATGCCAGACCCTACAGATATCAATTCAACAACAGAGAGGGAGTTATGGCCCAGCATCAAGTGATGTTGTGTGTGGGGGACTTGCTGGGGACCAGTGAAAACACACACTAGTGAACTGGACTTGCTGCTACAACGAGCAATGGCACGAGAGCGACGCAAAGCTCGTGGAAAAGGGCTTGACCATCACCCCCATCCGTTTGTCCTTTTTAATTTCATTTCCATCCTCCCCTTGCCCTCTCTTCTGGCAGCTCCATCCCACTCCATCATGATACTGCAATTTCTCATTCCTCTCTGGGTGCGTTCTCACTAGCTCAGCTCATTTCGCTCATGTACCCACCTAGATCTCTTGGACTACTTTGATTTTTTGCCTTGTTTATTTGCTAACATGGTATAATTTAAAGAACAAAAAAAGGACTATTCTTTGGTTTTTTGAGAGAGAGAAGAGGCTTCACAGCTATTTAGCTAAGCCTTCTTTGATAGAAAACTTTCACAGGCAATCATCAGTAAACCCAGTATTTGCAAAATGGAAGTAAATGAGAATCGTGTCTGGAAGCCCAACACGTCCATCTCCGCGTGCTTCATATTGCTTTTGTGCCAGCTGCCTCCAGACATGCTCATCCAAATCTAAGCCTCTAGCCCCAGTCACCACCACTGGCTTACTGGGAAGCCCCAGGAAGGCCTTTCTGTCACAATCTCTCCTGGGCAGAAGGACAGTGGAAGCAGTGGTTTCTGTAAGGTCACAGAGGGGACCCGGCCGTGGTTGTTGTCACTAACAGGTCACCCCGCTTCACATTTAGTAAGAAAAGAGGCGGGGAACACTGATGTCTGGGAATGCCGGCGCCAGCCTGGCCACCACACATCCCTCACCCCTCAGCATCTGGCGCTGCTGACATCGACATCCCCATCCCCAGGTGACGAAGGAACCACCCGATGCAAAGTCAGACACACACTTTTTAGCAAAGGGTTTCCACTGGTACCCATCTATCCACAGCAGAACTAGCCAAACTTTTCCCTATAAATATAGATTCATAGAAACAAGAGAAACAACAACAACAACATCATATTAATGCCTCTCGTTGCTTATTCACAGTCAATGGTTATGTTTTCCTTCAAGCAAGCCATTAAACTTGTTAGCTCCTGGTTAGACACTAATTTTTTTTTTCCAAGAAGCAGTGTGTTAGGAATTATGTTAATGAAGTATAAATCAAATCCATGCTTAAGTCAAAAGGCTGATGCCATCTAAATATATCCTATGTATCAACAGCAATACAATTTCATAGGTGTAATCCATCAGCAGCCAATCTGGTCAGCTACTTCATTAAAGATAGATAATTAATGTCCAGTAATAATCTGCTGCTTTGAGTTTGCTGTTCTTGAGGAAAAAAAAAAAAGAGAGAGAAAACCCCCCACTTTTAGGCAGTCTTAAATGGCACGTTTTAAAGGAGGTAATTGTTGAACATTAATCTGCTATCAATCAGGAGCGCAGTTAAAATTATTTATCTCTTTACCTGATCATGCTGAAAAGCTTGAAAGGGGAGAGCAAACAGCAACAGGAGGCTGCTGGAAACAGGGAGCTGTCGATAACTGCGTCGGAAAATGAGGAATTCCCAGGATAACGGTGCCACTACTTAGATATGAATAGCGCTTCCAACATAAAATATGGAGATAACTGAGCAACAAATAGGTCATTTCTTGTAGCACTTCACCAGCAGAGAGTATTTGTGTAGCACGAACACCATCTGTTTGCTGTAACCTCAGCGATGCGGGGTATTTATTGGTACTTGCTATTGTCCCAGGACCTCTCTGGAGAGGCTGGTTTGATCTGAAGTGCTTCCTCACTTGGTGTGCGTGAGATATGAGAGCTGGTTAGCGGTGGGAATGGGATATCGATCAACCGGATGGTGATGCTTTGGCCCAGGAAAGAGAAAAGGGAAAGAAAGAAAAGGGAAAGGGGAAAAGAAGAAAAAAATAAATTAAAAGCTATCTCCCATTTGAGTTCTCCATCATCCAAAAATATAAGATACAAAAGGTTTCTTGGCTATACCCCGCTGACAAATATCACCCCTGTCTACAACCGTGCCGGGCAGGCGAGAAACGTGTTGGCATATTCAGACCTGAGAAATCCCAGGGAACAGCAGCAAAGTGACACTGGGGATGGACTTGGCTGACTCTGCAGCCCCCATTTGTGGGGAGAAAAATAAACACGAGTTCTCCATTAAAAGCAATAATAATAAGGGGTGGGGGCGTGGGGGGAATGTAAAAGAGACAAAGCTTGCACTTAAAAGCAGAAGGACATGGGAATAAGAGGACAGGACAGACAGGGTAAACGGGCAAGGATGACTTCTTAAAGGATTTAAGTTTTAATTAAACAGAAGGGGAGAGGAGAGGAGAGTTTTGTTATCATACCTCCTGTGCGTCCCGCTGCTTTGGGAAAGCATCCTTCCCTCCTGCCTCCTCCTCTTTATTATTATTTGCGCAGGGTACACCGTACAGCGTCTCATAACTCACCGCGTTTATGATAAAGCAGAGCAGTTGTTTTTGGAGACAGGCACTTTGATATTCAGTAGCCCCAGAGGCTACGCCGCGGTGTGCTCTCTCCACCATTCACTAGTTAACGTGCCAATTTTTTCCTCCCCTTTCTCGAGTGTGCCTGAAGGAAATTTATTGCAGCAGGCAACTGCTATGGGCAAATACTAATAAAATGCTGTTTTGCTGCAATTTGTTTAATTGGCCACAGAAGAGAAGCCTTGCATGTTAGATCCAGCTTCTGACACCTCCTGCCCAGTCCACAGATGTTCTCACCGTGAAGTGCTCGCATCTCCGTGTTTATGGCAGGGAGAAAACAAACCCCTACTATTAAATCTTTACTATTGCCGCAGATCTGATTTGATTTAACGTGCATATTTACGGTGGCAGGCTGCTGGCAACCTCCCTGATTTATTCAGCAAAAGGTACTACTTATCAGACATTCTCCCCTCCTCGCCACCTTCCAGATACTCGTTTCCATCCCTGTCCCACAATGACCCAATGGACGCGCCTCCTCTGATGGGCAGCCAAGGGAAGGCAGAGACACAGCTCCGAAACACACACAGATATAAAAGTTTCCAGCCTTCACTTACCAAGACGACTCAACTTTCACTAGATGGGCCAGTGTTTGCATTTAAGATATTATTCTTCATGGTAAATAGAGATTTTATGGCATCAGCTCAAAGATGAGGGTCAGGATTAGGGTCCTACTGTGCTGCTGCAGCACAAAGGTTTATCATCTCTGGTATTAACAGAAGTAACTGAGGCAGCACATGAACCTGGTCTTGCTTTGCCTCCGACACAGACCTCAGGGCAGGACCTGAGGTCACTGGTGAAAAGCTGAAGCTGCCCAAGCCCTGACTCGCTGCCTGCTCTGGGGATGGGTTGTTTGCCACGTCCATGCCCTGGTTCGTGGTGACCACAGAGGCCTGATCCGTATTTACGTTGTGCTTTGGGATCCCTGGGTCAAAGTGCTGATCAGTGCATTTTAGTAATAATTTAGTACTGAGCAGAAAAGGACTCCCCAGTAAACTAACTCTTGGGTTTTTGTTGAGATGTGATTTGCACATCTCTGCCAGGGATGGTAGTGATTTAGATGCCAAAACAGGTCATCTGGCTGTTTCATATCAGTGTTGAGAAACCACAATATAATAATATCTGTACTGGGTTTGAACTCAGATTTGGGGTGGAGTGATACAGTTCCTGTTTCACCACAGGTTTGTACAGCAGTAAGAGATTTAAAGCAACAAAGGGAGCTGCCCTGCCACCAGCAATCTTTGTATGCTCATACGGTTTGTATTAAGAAAAGGAACTTTATAAAGCCATTTACAGAGATTTTTGGTGTTATAAATCCTCCCTTTCCCCCCTGTTTTTATAGGCAGGAACCAAGTCCATCACCAGCACTGGCCAAGTGCACAGTGGCTGGGTCTTCTGCACCAGGTAATGATCTAGGTGAAAAAGGACTTTGAGGCTGAGATGCCCTAAACAGTGATTTGTACACACTGAGAATATTACAGCTCTCCTAGGATTTTCCCCTGATACACATTAAGCTTCCTCTTTGCTGCATATTTCAAAGATTTTAGGTGTGGGAGCTATAAGACTCATTTAAACTGACTTACAACTCCGGCTGTGGGGAGCGGGGTTCGGGCTGTCACTTCAGGTCAGGCTGAAGGGGAGGAGGGGACAGATGGGTCTCAGTGACAGCCCCTGCCTCTTCCTCCACCAGGATGAAAAGTGCTATTTAAATCTACTTAATGTGAGCTCAGGGCAAGGGAAGAGGACTTGGGCAGGGAGAGGATGCTTCCTACCAAAGCCTGTCTGGCTCTGAGGATTGGGAAGGGATGGTGGGACCTGGCATTTCACAATCCCAGCTTCAAATTCGTCTGCGTGGTTCACAAAGGATGGAAATACCTGTTCTTTGATCCAGAGTAGGGTGTCTATGAAAGCCCAGGGTCCTGGGGGTCTTCCCTCCCTGGGGCTATCAATAGGAGTGACTGCAGGTCCAGGTGACGTAACCACCATGTCTGAGATGCCTGCTGCTTCCTGTGGGAGCAGGAGCACCATCAGGGTGCCTCGGGCAGGGGACAACAGTCTGGTGGCAAAGCCAAACCTTAGCCAATTTGGAACGGTGCAAGTTCATCAGCGAAGAGAGCTTGCAAGTTGCTGGCTCTCCTCCTCTCCAGGCTGGCACAGAGGAGTCCTTGCGGTGAGGAAGGGACAGGAGGGACCTCACAGAGCAGAAAAGCACCAGTGGGAGAGGCAAAACCTGCCCAGGGTGAGCCTGTGGGACTGGCAGACTCAGGGGAATTACCCCAGATACGCCTCCAGTCCTCGGTACACAACGCCTCCTCCTGCATAGATTATTTTCTTTGCACACCAAGCCGTTATCTGAAGGCAGAGAATGCACACCATTATCCCTGGGTCTATCGGATCAGCTCCTCCGTTCTTTTATCTTCTCTTTTTGAGGAGATTAAAACGCTGCCGTGCTCAGAGAAGCCCCCCGGAAGGCAGAGGTGCCGATTGCCACAGGAGTGTGAGGATTGTGCTAATTCTCACATGACTTTTTCTATTAAAAATATACAAATAGGTCATTTTGATGCAGGCAAATATGCAGGGCATCTCCAGCGCCAGCTGTGGCAGTGCTGAGCCACTGGCCACCAGCTACATGCAATGGCCAGCAACTTTTCTGTGCAGTTTTGATCCAGATAGATAATTTTGAGAACCTAGGAGGGAAAAGCTCACTGCCCAGTCGGTTTTACCGTCTTCTCCTGCAGCACTGAGCCTCACCACACACAGTCATCACTCCTTGGGGACAGCAACCGGGCTGGTGAGGGGACGTTCATGGCCAAAAGGGGACCATTGGGTTGGGGGGTCTGTGGTCCTGCTGCTGTACGGACTGATGGTCAAACACACCACTCTCCTGCCACCTCCTCTCGCTAAGGGAATGGTTTCAAATGCCTGGCTGAATTCCTCCAGACCGCTTCAGTTTAAAAAGTGGGGCAGAAAACATCACAAAAAAAAAAAAAAAAAGAGAAACTTTCAGAAATTTCTTGACTCCAACGAGGCCAGAAGGACTGGGACGGCGGGTTTTACTCATGCTGCTCCCGACTCGGGCACGCTGTCGGCTGCCAGTCTCACCCTGTCTCCCTCAGGTAGCTCTGAAAATGGGTTGAACGCACTTTCTCGGGCCCAAAGCAATATTTCACAGCTCTTATTCCAATCTCTGGAGTTCACTCAATTTATACTTATTGTGTCTTGCTCCTCTCTGCGCTGCTTATAGGAACCCCAGAGCTGTTCCTCACTCCAAGGAATTGCTCAGCACCGGAGCAGCTTAAATTATTTCGGTTTATTCCATGCAAAGAGGGGCTGCTGGAAAGGCAGGATGGGGCAGTGCAAGGCATGCTGCCCGCATCGGCAGGTGGATGCCTGGGGAGCAATCTGGTGGGAAGGACCCCTTCCCGGGGAGCTGGGACAGAAGGGGCCTGCTCCTGGCAAACCATCATTTTTTGGCACCTGCACCCTGGGGCAGAGCTCCAGCAAAACTTCAGGCTGGGCACGGTGCCACCACGACAGACGGTCCCAGAACCACGGCGCTGCCCGGAGGCACCAACTTTGCAGGGCTTAGAAGACAATTTCCAGCCAAGGACTCTGGAACGTAGCTCCGTGGAGAGCTGTGAGCAGTGACGGAGCAGAATTCCATGCCTCCCCAGGAAGGGGAGGAACCCAGGTGTGTGCCCAAGCCACGGGGGTTTAGTTTGCTCCAGCTGGGGTGAGGAGGGGAATTGGGACCCCCTCAAATCCCAGTCCCTGCTAAACTCCCTTCTGCTCACTTTTCCAGCTGCACTAGAGACCATCCTGGCAAAGTCAAACCACAACCACCTCCCTGCCCAGGGCAAATGGCAGCGTTTTCCAGCATGTAGGAGACCACCACCACTACCATGCATGCCCCCCCTTCCTTGGAGGGGAGCTGTGAGGCTGAGGGGGATGGGAGGAACTGAGACTCTGCTGGAGACCCCCAAACTGGCAGGGATGGAGAATTCTGAGCCCCCAGCCACACTGCCTGGTCCAGCCAGGCACAGATGGGTGTTGTAGGAAACGACCCAATCTTCTTCAACAGCACACGTAATATCCTTTCCAAAGGTTTACTAAGGTTACTCGTGTATTAAGTTAAGCTAACCAATTTACAATGCAAATGTTACACAGATTACAAAGGGTAAATGAGTTGTATGTTGAAGGAGATAGGCTTTACCCAGACAAAAGTGGAAGAGACCTGTGGCAAACTGCAATTAATGACCCGAACACATCTTCCAGAATGAAAAATTAATCGAGTCCTCTAAGGATATATAGCCCAAGCAGAAGAAATTATTCACCACCTTCTACATATCCAAAGTGTCACCAGGCCTATTTATCTGGCAAATAAAGTACTTCCCCTTCAGCCTTAATATTTCTGCTACCGTATGGTCCAGAAGTTCCGAGATTATTTTTTTTAAAGTAGATTTTACAAAGAAAGTGCAATTCTGGGGAAATGGAGAGCTGGTCAGTTGTTGGGAGAAGGATGATTGTGGTAAAATGGGGATTCCCACCTGCAGTAAAAACAGGGAATGGGGGTAACGGCAGACAGTTTCCAGCACTGCTTTTGCCAGAGACCTTCTGGGCAAGGAAAAACCAACCATTTTGTGCCAGAATCTCCTGCCCAGGTAGTAAAGGCAAAGGTTTTTTGTAAAATCGAAGTGAAGAGAGCAATGGGTTCATTTTGCATGTATCAGAATGGGTGCCTAAAATCCGAGATGCCAACACACTGGATAAAATCCGAACTGTGACATTGAGGGAGACGATTCACAGTCTGACCACGCGCAAAGGGGAGATAAAACCTAACTGTCCCGTTGGAGGTGGCACCGTTTGTTTCATTAATGCATGTAAAGCACTTTTGTAGTCCCCAGGTGGGTTGGGAAGTGTTGTTATAAAACTGGGACTAAATCTGAGATATTCTTCTCCTTGCCTGTAATGGGAATGAACAGAGCAACTGCTGAGCAGACCCTCTATGGTTCAAGTGATTCAATATTTCTTTATGTTTTACTGCCCTATCACTGGTGAATAAACAAAGCAAAACCAACTACGGATGCCCACAATTCATTTTAAATAAAAAAAAGTTTTCTTTTACCATAAACATCTATTGTAAATTGATGGCTGCCATCCCAATTGTCCTGTTCCTATGTGCCTGTAACCCCAAAGAGCCCAGGACCCCCCTCTAAGCAGCAAAACCCTTCCCAGTGACGTGGTCACGGCGCTGGCACTGGGGGACAGAGTAACTCCTTGGCAGGACCCAGTTACCTCCTTTAACCTCAGTGTTGCACAAGGGGTTATACTGGTACTATCCCACCGACTCATTTATCCACATGTCACAGTTTGTACATTTAACAGTGCCTGGCATGGCTGGCACCCAAATAATCTAAGGGAAAGGAAATCAGGGGAATTAAGGTGGGAAGCAGGATGCTGTCAAATCGCTTCAGCTGCCACTTGGCCCCCAGTAAATGGGGGTATAACCCCCAGGCAGCAGGGAGCACTGAGAGCAGAGAGCCCTTTGCGGGGTAAAGGGGGTGGCTGCCCACCCTCCGGCCCCCTCTCGGCCGCAGCCCGCTCCCGGCACGGAGCAGCGCTGCCCTTCTGCTACTGTTTGCTGAACAAAACCAATCCCGTAACTCAGAGCTAACCGGTTAAGCAGCGCTCATCATGCCTAATTTACAAAAGAAGGGGCATATTTCAAAATATTTATTCTGCCTTTCCCAGTTGGATTGGCATAAGCATGTGGAAATCTTTGAGGAATCAAACAACTGTTAATCACCTCAAGCTATTCCAGGCTGAGTTTGCTATGTAAGCTGCCGCCCTCTGTTTACACATGAGAAGCAATGACTCAAAGAATCCTATAGAGAGTATTTTTTTTCCCTCCTTTTTAACGATAAGGTCTGGCCAAACGGCTTAAAGGGCCCAGCTACTTAGTATTGGAGCTGCCCCTTCTCGCCTGCCTCTCTTCCCCTGTAATATCTGCATTTGTATTCCGCTGGCGAGCACTGGTGGGATGGGAAGGGGGAGGGAGAGGCTGGGGGTTCCGCAGCCCGATGGGTTGTTGGCTTGGGGCCGGGGAGGGTGCATGGATGCTCCCGGCAGAGTTGGGTGAACAAGGGCAGGGCTGGACGTTGCCAATGGCCTGAGCATCTTCCTGACTGCTCTGCGAAGCCGCGTGGGGTTAACAAATCCCAAACGCAGGGCAAAACTTCCCTCCAAAAGGCACCAGAAGTGGAATTTCAAAACCCAGCTGCTGCTGAAAGGGGGAGTCAAGAGCAGAAGCAGCACCTCAGCTGTGTGGTTTGGACCCGCTCCCCTTTCCTGATTTATTTCTGGGCTGTTGCCACCCATGGCCACGGCACCCTCTGCCTTGGCAGGCACCCACCTCTGCTGACCCCAAACCCTCCAGCTCTGTGCCCAGAGAAGAGTCCCCCACGCAGCCTCTGCACAACAAACCCCGCATCGACTACCTTTAGTGCTTTTCTTTTCTCTTTTTTTTTTTTTTTCTCAATTAAACCAGGCTCCAGCCTGTTCAAAAGCAAAGCAAACCCACCCGTGCCCCACTCTCCTTCCCTTTCATCCCCCTGGCAGCCAGCCGCCACCGCGAGAGCATGCGCTGGGTTCTCCTTCACGCCGTGGCACTGGTGCTGAATGCTGATGAGAAATTCTTGGTCCAACCCCAGGCACTCATTTTCAAGTAATTAACTTGGCACCACCACAGCACACAGCAGATCCGACTTTCCCCGACCAGGAGATAACTGAATTAAAAGGCCAGGTGTGGGATTATTTATGGCTAAACTTGCTTCTTCCCCACTCCTGGTTTTAAGTCAGCAGTGATAATTTTACCTGGATTCTCTGTCTTCCCACCCAGCCTGGAGGCTGACCCATTTCTTTGTTGGGGAGCACAGCACGAGGGCAGATACGGTGGGAAGCAACGGTGGGATGCTGGGGGAGACCCCGAGCACTGCCCCAGTGAGCTGCCCCCTCTCCCCACTGACAGGGAGGATTTTGGCAACAGCTGAGGGGTTTTTACCCTTCCTAACACATTAGCATGCCGTATGTGACATCACCCATTATCAATATATCTTAGTCCTGAATACGTGTGGAATGAGTGAAATCCCTGCCTCCAAAGTCGCCGGCAGCTCCACTGAAGGCAGAGCTCCTGTTTGCTGCCTCGAATCCCCCCCTCCATCTTCCTCCTCCTAAATCAACCCTTGCCTGGAGCTGCAGGGAACTGGGAACAGGAGGAAAGGAGGGTGGTGTGGTGGGGAAGAGGACGGTGTGGTGGGAAGGAGGGTGGTGTGGTGGGGAAAGCCATGGGATGGAGAACCAGGACCTTCCCCCAGGCAGTGTCAGTGAGAGCCGTCTGTCTGCTCCTCCACGTGGCCACGAGAGCTGCTGTGATGCCTCTGCCCCTTGGGCTACGCTGGCAAATTATTCATGATTGTAAAACCTGGAGCTTTCTATACAAAACCCCAAGCCTAGATGGGTGAAACAAGAAGAGGTGACAGAGGTGAGTCTCCTGTCCCAGACCCCACCACTGGTCTTGTGTCTCCCAGCACCAGCAGTGCTCCTGACGATGCTCCATAGCAATTTCTACGAAACACAACCTGAGGTTATATTTTATACCAATGAGGGACTTCTCATGCCAGAGCCTGCAGCCTTCAACGCAAACACACCTCTGCAGGTCTGCCAGGGCTGATAACGGGAACAGTAAAACAATTCCCCAAGGTCAGTGATGAGAAAAAGACCCCGAGGTCTCCCTTTGCTCAGCCACTGGCACGTCCCTCCTCCTCCCTAAGCAGTGCAGAGCTCGGGGATGCGCTGCTTTAGGGGAAACCTGGTCCCCAGAGGAGCACACTTGGCCAAGCAGGGATGCAGGCAGGAGGAAAACATTGCTGCAGAGAGTGAGAGAGGAGAACCACAGTCCGCCAGGCTCAGGGAAAAAGGCTTGCAGAGCAGTGACATATGAGGATAATGAGTGTTGACATATGGAGATACAGCCAAACTGAAAGCTACATCCTATTTAGCTTTTAATTTGGATGCTCATAGAGTGGATTCTGAAGCCCTGTTTCATCACAGCTCTTAAAATGGATCTGACTTACAGGAAACAACCTGATGTGAAACTGTGTTACTTACAAACTTGACTTGCATGCCACCATGTGCTTCCCTGGGTATCCACCCTGCAACATCCCACAGCACGGTTGGGAAGGCAAGCTGTGCCCCCAGGAAAAGATCCCAGCTTGGGAAAACCACTTACTTTATGCATGAGAAACCCACGGACCTGGCTCAAACTATGTGGCTCAGACAAACGGCGTGGATGATGTGTTTGTGTTAGACATGTAGGTTGGGTTGAGATCCGTAAACCAGAGAGATACACCACTTAGCCAACCCCAGCGTCCCTGCAAGAGCCACCTGGACTGGAGCTGGCATGGACATCCCACCTGTGATCACACCTTCCCTCCCTCACAAACCTCCTCTGGGTCACAATCAATTTGTGAACTTTCTGAGCATCCCCATGAGCAAAGATGTCAGGGCAGAGCGCAGTTGTCATCCCCACCTCCCGGTCTGTGTGGGGACAGCCCAGGACAGGAGATGCCTTGGGGCCTTTCTGCTCTCCTTGGCTGCCCCCCTCACCATCTCCCCTCCAACCCTGCCCCAACTGAGCCTTCCCTAGGTTTTCCTCTCCCACTCTGCTCCCAGCCAATCTTCCAGTTACAGAACTTAACTGGGGAAGGGTAGCTAAAGGTCTGCTACCTGTGGCTCCTGCTAATCGTATCCCAGATTCCCCCCAGCAGAAACATCAACCAGAATAAAATAATAACAAGAACAACAACAATCACGTTACTATTTTCATCTCTGCTTTTGCTTTCTTCTTTTAAAAAGTAATTCCCAACTCGCAGCGCAGAAGAGGCCCCTGTGATCCCCGGGTAATGGTCTGCCCTCTATGCAGAGTGGAATAGAGTTAGAATGAACGCTCCAGAAACCCTGACAGCCCGTTTAACAAGGTGTCTAACATCCCATTTCCTCTGCACTTCCTCTCTCCTTAATCCTTTTATGCGAAACTCACTCAGGAGTAAGCACGTGTGAAATTGAGGACTCTCTAATACACATTGCGCGACACAGGCTCACTGAAATGGAGTGTCTCAGCCTTGTTCCGTCAAACAGTGCCAAGAAGGAAGCCGACGTTAATCAAAGAGTCTTTTCCATGTGTCCAGGGCCTTGTGCACCCGCAGAGCAAATAAACAGCTTTCCACCGCCACCGCTTTCCCAACACTTTCATCTTCTTAAAGCTCCAGATCCGACAGGGCTGCTTGGAGAAGCAGGAGGGGTGAAAATGGAGAGAAGCAAGGGGCGCCCGCACACCCGGCCTCCTGACGGCTCCAAGCTTTGGGAAGGAGTGTGGAAGGAGTCACCGGGTTTTGATTTTGCTGATAACATTTATGGGCAGCCGCCCCCAGCCCAGTTGCTGAGCCCTGAAGTTACCAGCTGGGACAACCACCAGGTACCCACAGCTCCTCAGGAGGTCCCCAGAGCATGAGCAACGCTTGGTAGCAGCCAGATTTGGAGGCAGGGACAGAGCACATGGCTTTGGAAGATAATACAGAGGATTGGACTGAGCTGGTAGCAGCCCAGGTCTCCCAAAACTTGGACTGAACCTGCTTNTACTGGAAAGGGCTTTAAGGTCTCCCCAGAGATTATTCCCATGTTTCCCTTGACTTCTGAGTTTTGGATGAGGTTTGCTGGTGGCGGTGCTGAGAAGATCTTGCCAACCCTGTGTGCCTGCTGTCGGGGCCGAGCTGGCCCTGCTAATGTCAAGGAAAGTTTGTCACAGCGTTAGGGTTTCTCACAGAGAAGCCCAGAAACTTCTACAAAGTCCCACAGGGAGACCAAGCTCCCCGCAAGGGGCTCTGTGCATTGCAGGATGGCTCGGGTCAGATGAGTCACAGGATATATTTTTGCGAGGTTTAGGGGTTTGAGATCTCAAAAAGTATCTTAATTGTTATATATTCATTATAATTAGCCCCATTCTGCAGTGGAAAAACACTCACAATTGTACCCAGTGACTTGGATTTTTCAGCAGAAAATCTTTGCTTTTGTAGAGCAGGGAAAACGAAAGCCAGAAAGGAAACCAAATGCCCTCCTGAAAAATTCCTAGGGAACACTTTCACTAGTTTTGTGTATTTTTTAATCACAAGCCATGTCCACCTAAGATTTGAGCAATTTACTATTATAACACTGGGTACAGCTTACATCAGGGGGATAATACACTGCAATTGCAGGCAGACAGACTTGATCCAATAGGTCTATTATCTCCCCCCGTTACTATGATCCTGTCCTAATTAGGATCTCACACAGACCAGATACACCAGAAGTCAATGACAACTTCATTTATCCAAGGGCTTCAGTCTAGGAAAGCTGTCTGGTGTTTTTAAGTCACCATCAAGTAGGTATTGATTCGGCAAAGGCAGGAAATGATACTTCATTTATGTGCTTTAGCCTGGAATTTGGGGTGTGGGCTATTGCTCCAGGACTGAGCTGAATCCGCAGTTTGTGGGGTGAGGAGTAGAAATACTGAGTTTTCCCCTTTTACTCTGTTCGACAGACTTTCTGAGGGTTAAAATTCACAGTAAATCAACATACATTTGGATCAATAAAGGATGCAGGGGAGCGATTTGCATCTGAGCCCTCAAAACTCTGCTGGAAGAGGAGCCTGGAAAACAGGCGATGCACAACGTTGAGGTTGTGTGGAAAGACAGAGAATCCCTCTAATTGCAGGGTAGAATGCAGATTACAGACCTGGAGATGATGAGCAGTGCTAAACCCGGCGCCTCAAAATAAATAAACACACAATATAAACCCCCAAGTGAATGAGATTTCCGTATTATCATCACACCGTGTAAATGATAGCGTCCCTCCGGATTAGCCGATGGAGAGCGGGCTGGGGCGCTGGAAAGATAAGGCATTTTTAATCTGCACACATAATCATCTGAAGGGAAAATATAAAATGCTAATAACAAATTGGAATTCAATCTAAAAAGGACGCAACAAACCCTGGAATAATTTTTCCCTTCTTGTCTTTGGAAAAAGAGATAAAAGAGCAAGCCAGCCCCCCTCCTGCCACCAATGTCCCGCCTGTTTCTTGCCCTTATTTTCCCTCCCAAAATGCTTCATTATAACACTTTGGGGGGTGAAAGCTTCCCATAACTACCTTGGCCCCCATTTTACTCTACCCTATACATCCAATTTTATGTTTTAAATGGACCAGTTTACTTGTGTCTAAATATAGCGTGGATCTCCACATCCCTCGCTAGGTGGAACACTATAAAAGGTAAGTGGTCCAATACATCATCTTAAAAGGTGGCTTATCTGGAGAGGAGGTGTAGGAAATATTGTGCCAGGGACTGTCTGCATCTGAGGCGCAATTGGATTCCATTTTTCCTTTTGAAATAGGGAACAGCAAGTACGTTTGCTAATGCCTGAAGAATCCTGTCAAAGCAGGAAGCAGGCGGTGAGGGACAAGCTCCTTCACTGGGATGGGGACGCTGTGCCAGCCCAGCCCAGGGCAATTAAACACCCAGGTCGAACCATTCCTAATTGTCTCTGTGTACCCGGTTCAGGAACCTGCCTTTACGCCAAGCGGGAGATCCCAAATCCTTGCCCACATGCAGCACGGCCCCGCGCCGGGGCCAGGAAAGCTCTTTTCCCTATTCAAAGCAGCGTAATGTAAAACAGAAAGGCAATTTTTCTTCCTAAACACATCAGTCCCAGGGGCTGCGATGCCACGGCTGAGTTTGCTGGAGCAAGTCACGTCCGCGGGCAGCGCAGGACGCGGAGCTGGGGAGGCTCCACACGGACCTGCACCCGGCAGGACTTGGGAACCGCTCAGATTATCAGCCCTGACCTCCTGAATAAAAGGAGCTTTTCCACATTCACCCCTCGGCAGAGGGACTGGTCATTCCTCTGGCACAAAACAACCCCTTAGCGGCCCAACCCATCCATTATTTAAGCCTTACAAAACATTTCTGAGCAGAGTTAAGAGACGCCATAGATGTTTTACTCAATTTCTGCCTGTCCCCTCTCCACCTAAAGCAAGCAAACCAGCAAGCAAATGCCCTTCTCCCAGATTCCAGCACCACCACGATCCCAAACAGCCCCATCACTGCATTCCAGTGACCAGTGGTCCCTGACGAACTGTGCTGCTGCTTATCATTAGGTTCCAGAATTAACACCCTGACCCGAACAGGGGGTAAGATGCAGCTTGGGTGCTTTTTTTGATTCCCTTTGCTGTGCCTTAATGACTCTGCTGGAGATTAAGAATTAGTCTTTTTTTGCATACTTTGGTAACACCTCCCTCCAGCCCAGTTTCCAGCGTGCAGGAGAGGTTATTTGCAATCCCAGAAAGGCTCCTCTGTAACATTTAAGGTTCATTCTTCCACGCCCCCAGAAAGTCAAGGCTCCGTAGCAGTAAAGAAAATCCAGCATCAAGGTAGAGATTTGGGGTTAAGCCACGGGCTGCTGCAAACCACATAAGCCCCAGTGACAGTATATTTATTTCCTCCCCGTGCCTTTGCTCAGACGCTG
Organism: Nycticryphes semicollaris; assembly: GCA_013400055.1. Classification (NCBI taxonomy): domain Eukaryota; kingdom Metazoa; phylum Chordata; class Aves; order Charadriiformes; family Rostratulidae; genus Nycticryphes; species Nycticryphes semicollaris. The sequence continues at coordinate 1,507,051 of VXBJ01000867.1, read as the reverse complement.
TAAACAGGGCAGATTTCCTATTACACACAGGCGGCCAAATCCTGTATATTGGGCAGGAAGATTATTGAACAAAAGTAAGTGATAAAAGCACGGGCCAAAAAGATGTGTTAGAGTGTTTTCCTTTGAGGCAAAGACAAAGAAGACACTTTGCTGTTTGTTGTGCCAGAGAATCATCTCTGATTGTTTGTGTCACGGTGGCAGATAAGTGCAAAGGAGATAGATGTTCTGTCTCCGAGGCACAGTTCTCATCTGTATAGTATAAATTTATGCCTGCTGGTTGCAAGCCTCATGATTCAGAGCCGGTATATGACTGTGATCTGAGCAGAGGAAAGCCACTGCCTTTACGCCTGACGTTGATCTGCTTCATTCGTGTTGTCAGTCGGCCCTGAGCAATGTCCCCTCGCGTTAGAGTCACCCGTTCCCTGCTGTCCCAGGCCAGGGCTGGGCTCCTCGGCAGCTCCCGCTTCAAACCAGCCCATCCCACCTGGTTCTGGCATCAGCCTTGCTCACTGGGTAGGGGCGTTTCCCCTTCCCTTCTGGCAATTTGGGATTTCTTAATCCTCACATTCCCCAAATCCAAAGCTGTGTCTCTGCACAAACCAAGCACATAGGCTGGAAAGGAGGAGAATGGCTTGGGAGGTGGCCAGCCCTGTCCCCTGAACACCTACTCCCACCTTTCCGTGGCACTTGAACACTGCATTTGGTAGGACAGGACAGAATGGAGTAGAACAGAATCTTTTCAGTTGGAAGGGACCTACAGTGATCATCTGTTCCAACTCCAAGAGGAACTATCTGCAGAACAGCAACACTGCTCAGTCTGCATTTCAGAAGCCACCTGTAATAGCTGCCTGTCTGTGTTTAAAGTGTTCACCGGGGCACTATCAAGATAAATATATAATCAAAATAATTATATTCAAATGGAGCTGAAAGAGCATCTTGGCTTCAGCATTCACTCGTTCATTCAATACCCTGTTAATTAAGTATACCTTAAGCTGTGCTCTGAAGGCTGCCAAAATCAGACTTGGAGAGGTTAACGAGGCACCGATAAGTTTTCATACGTAGCAGCATGTAACTATAGCTGACATACGTTAATGCACACACAATTAACAAGGACCAGATCTGAGCCCAGATCTCTCATACCCCTTTTTTTGGTTTTTGGTTTTTTTTTTTTTTTTTTTACCTCCATCTCTGGGCTTCACTTCCCAGTGCAACAGGAGCTTTGCTGCTCCTTCTTATCCTTCACCTTCCTCACACCAGAAAGATGATGTACCTTACTCCTTCCTGATGCTGCTGCTCCTCCATGACGTGGGTCACATCCCCCCTTCACCAGCCTCCTGCCCAGTCCCCCTCACTGGCAGGACTCTGAAGAGGTACAACACCTCTCAAACGGATTTCTACCACAAGTGCTTTCCATGAAAAGCAGAAGATTAAAGCCGACACTGACCGCTTCAAGACTATTTCAAGACAAGTTCTTTCAAAGCAGTGGCATCGGCGAGACCCTCATCCACTCTCCCCACCCCAGCGAGGCTGGTGGGAGCACCCCCCCTCACGTGGAGGTTGGTTGTGCTCCCAGGGGTGAAGAAGATGAAAGAATCCCTGGGCTCTGCTATTGCCTTCCCCTCCAGAGCTGAACATTTGTTTATTTGGGGCTGTAAACAACCCCAATTTCCCCCCAGCTGCTGATTGCTTAATTTCATGCTCCTCTGAAACCAGACCAGTATCTTAGCTCATCTCCTTCCTGCAGGCAATCACTCACATCCAGCCCCTTCCCTGCTCCACCAGTTTGGAGCCACCAGCTGACAAGGGGATCCCGGAGGAAATGAGCTTTGCTCCCGTTACTGGACTATTTGGAAGGCTGAGGGAAATTAGGGCTAAGCCCAGAAGTTTAATTTCCCCTTGTGATGATCAAGGGACTTCATTATTATTATTTCTTTTTTTTTTTTTTTCCCGTTTTGGTACCTCTGAAGTTGGAGGGAATTTAGCCAGAGCCAAAGACAAATGAGAAAGTTCACTGGAGGCTCAGGATTTCACCACAAATCACCTTCTCCAGAGAAGGTTTTATTGCAGGAGTTTCTGGGTTAACCCAACACAGGAGCAGAAGCGCCACCAGCCCAGAGAGGGACGCTTGCTTTGCCCAGAGTCAATGATGACCTTGTGTTTCTGAAATCAGACCCAAAATCGTGCAGGATTCCCTGGGTACCCACATTCCCCTGGGAGGTTTATAAGCAGCAAACTTGGAAAGCAAACTTGTGCTCCCAGTTTTGGGTGAGGGAGTGTTACCAAAGCCTTTTAGCTCAATGCAAACGTCCCCTAGAAGAACGGCGATCTAGCAGTTGCTCTGCTACAAGGCCCATGTTGCCACCTTCAAAATACCAAAATGAAGGAGAAATCCTCATAATTCTCATGTCCCTGAAGCAACCTGTGACCAAGCACACGGGAAAATGGGGAGTCAGGGCAGAGCTAAACTCACGTGTTCAGTTTCAAACTCTCCTGAGGTAATCTTATCTCAAACTCTCCACCCCCGTGTTTCCTCACTGCTGCTGTATCACTGCGACAGGGTCTGGGGAAAGGTCTGAATCCAATTCCAATGGTGTTGGCAGTGAGATCTGGAAGAAGCCCAGGAAATTCCTCAAGCCACAAGATACAAAACGGGGCACACGTCAACCTGTACTTGCCAAGTCCTCACATGGAGCCTCGGGAACCAGGATGTACCTGGGTAATTAAGACCCTGAACCAGAGACCTGAAAACCAGAGATTCAGTCCCAGCCTCGCCGCATGTTTCCTCTGAAAATCATTTAACCTGTCCTGACATCAACCTCCCCAACCCTGCAAAACAGAGAGCAAACAACTTCCTTCCTGGGATACCCCAGCTTAAAATTTGCTCCTCTCACACTTTAGCTGAAAATCAAACCTGCATGGCATGAGAACATCAAAAAAAAAAAGAAAAAGAAAATGCTATTTAGCACGATGCTGATTACAATTTTACTGGTTATTCACTTTCCAGCTCAGACAACTGGGAATGGGACCCTTCAGAAGCAGCTCATTCACCCCTAGACCCCAGCGTGGCAGTAAATCTGGGGTGGGCACCCCTAACGCCAGTGGGCAGGTGTTTGGGAGAGCGGAGATGATGGAAATTACCAGCAAATTACCACCCTCTTGGATGCCAGACGTGACTTCTTGGGGAACTTTGCACCTCTTACCCTGGCACCGAGCTCCTCGGAAAGGAAGGGTTGGCTCCCGAGTTGTGTACATTGTCTTAGAAGATTGATTTTCCACCTGTAAAAGTGATCTACACTCTCCCTCCTCTCCTGGATGCCTTAGTCAAAAGAGAAAATGGATCTTTTAAAGATACATGTATCCATCACTATTATTTACATTCTAATATGCGTGCGCAGCTCTGCTCCAACAAGGGAAATGTAAATCAGACGGACATCGTTCCCTCAATGCCCTAAAGAGCTCCATTCCCCCCAAATTAGAATAGAAAATGCTCTTTTAAAATGCACCTTTAATATGTAAAAGCTGCTGCATCCTGACTCTAAATAAACCAAACTTGAGCAACATGCCAAATATCTTAGATAAAGGACAGGTAAGATGGTAGTATCTGGCCAAGGAATCGGTCCTAAACAGCTATTTATATTAATGCAAAGAAGGTACAATGTTCTTCCTCTTGATATATGCTGCAGTGGGATATAGTTTTGTCCCACTAGTGAGAATAAAAACGTACAGTTCATGATAGGCAAAGTCACATGTGTGAGATAAAAAGCTCCAACTATAATATATGTCTTCACCATGTATTCTCTTCAGGATTTTCTTTAGATCTTTGGATGACAACAAGAAAACACTTACTCAAGGTTAGACACTGCTCTCCGGGCTTTTTAATAACCATTCCCTCTATCCTGGGGGATTGCGTCGGTGAAATGAGGCAAACTCAACTTCAGTTTCTGGACTTGCCCAGACAGGGCAGCATCCTTACGCCTGCCTTTGTCTCCAGTTGGCTCTGCACCAGGATGAGCGATGTGCACGGGCTCGGGGAGGCGACGGTGACGAACGGCTCTGCCGTGGTGCTGGCAAAGCCGACAGTCCCTGCGGCGGGAGCGAAGGCCTGGCAGGGACAGTCCCCCCTCCATCCACATGCCCGAGCCCCTCGCTGGCTCATGGAGGGGCTTTGTTAGCTCATGAGGTTTTGAGGCAGAAAGATGCAAATTCTGCCTCTTCTTATTCTGGGTAAACCCCAAGGAATTCCCAGGCACAGGGACTCACTCTGTTCACCAGAGAGGATTTTAAAGCAGGAGCCCATGCACCCCATCCCATCCCCTGAGCTCTTCCAGGAGCTGGAGCTGGGCAGGGGCTGCCTAATGCTTGGACTGTCAGCACTAGACCTTACAAACACCACCAAACTTTAAGGATGACCGTGAAAAACAGAGGTTGCATTGCTCACACCCATTAAAAAGAGACCCATGCTCATAATAAGATAAAAAACTTGGTTTAAAAGCAAATCCCTCCTATGCAGCCAGGGGCAGGCAGCAGGGCCGAGGGCTCACACATGCTTCTCGCCCAGAGAGCCTTTTCCTCACAAAGACACAGACCTTTCCCAACAGGCTCCCGATAAATCTGCGGTGTCAAAGCCGTATATCACTGAGCAGAGATGGTATCTGTCCATGCCCTGCTCAGCGGAGCGCAGGCAGGGACTGTGTGGTCCCTCACCATTGATACCATCTCCCCGATGGAAACGAGGAGAGATAAAGCAAAGAGAATGTGCACCGAGTGCGGCCTTCCTCCTCCTCCTCCTCAGCCCATGCTGGAGCCAGCGGCACCTTCACTGCCAGGATGGGGCTTTGCAAGGGGCAGGAGGGGATGGGCAGGAAAGGGGTGCACTGCTGTGTGTAGCCAGGGCAGCCAAGCATGGCACAGCATCGCTCCCATCTATCCGGGGCTTCGTGCCATTAAATCCCAAGGGCAGAGATGTAGAAGGCGCAGGCACAAAGCCAGGAGCCAGCCTCACCCCAAAGCCTAACCATGGCCATGGGACTGGTCCCTCGGGTCTGGCTTTTAGGTTGTTTTTTCTGGTTCTTTTTTTAATTTGACCCAGTCTTCCCTCTTTCTACAGTAAACTCACAGCTGCACACCCGCAGGTACACAGAAGATATTTTATCTTGGAAGATGAAATGTAAGCACGTGACACAGTGCTCCTCCCAAGCCAGCAGAGCAGAAGCAAATCCCACCCCACCTCTGGAGCAGGCGGCTGCCGTACGCTGCTCCCCTTCCTCCAGACTTGGGAACAGAGCTCAGCACTTTTTGCCCCAGCAGGACGTTGCAATCACACAAGAGCCAGAATTGCACTGAAATGCAAATTGGTTGCAAAAAGGGGGGCTACTGAGTGACCCTCTTTCTGAGTTCAGGCATCCTTTAAGCATCACCTTGTTCCGAACTACTCTGCTGAACCATGCTGCAAACACTCCCCTCTTTTTTTCTCTCTTGCTGCCTCCTGATAAATCCACTCCTGCACCCTCTGTCCAGAGGCTGCTGCTTTACACCAGAAGGCACAAAGTTATAATATGCTCGGCTTGATCTTTTTTCCAGCCCCAAAACAAAGCTTAATCAGGCAGTGAAAGCAGCGGTGAAGATGAAGTATTCTGTGGATAGTTTTCCTTCTGGGTTGCTGCTTTCCGACACGTCCCCTGGTCCAGCAGTAACACGTTCTCCACTTTCCAGAAAGACAATAGCAACAGAGGTTTTGCTGCACCCCCAAAAGGCAGGGGAGCTCCTGGATGCCCAAAGGGAGGGAGGACCATGCAAAAGGCAGGGGCAGGGATGGACACAAGCCCCGTGGCTGGAAGGAAGATGTTCTCTGCTCCGTACTTCTGCTGTAGCCACCTTCCCTACGGTTCTGAGCCACACAGGACACCAAGAGCAACTTTTGGTCCTGGCTAATATAAAATGCACCATCTGGTTTCTCCCTCACACCTTCGCTGTGCAATCAAGTGGTGCTTTCCACCTCACCCTGCAACCCTTCCCCACGCTGGCCTAGGAGACGAGCCAGAATTCACCTCTCTTATTATGGGCTCTGCCTATTATTATCGCTAAACCTGTTTTCTAATTCAACAGCATTAATTTACTAAGATCACCAGTGCTCAGGGGAAGAAGCAGCGTGGCAAGCAGACAGCTGGAAAGCAACACCCGCTCAAGCGGCTGCTGGTGTTACCGGGATGCTGAGTGGTGACACTGGGACAGGCCCACAGCGGAACATGAGCGAGAGCTTCACTGCTGGGCATCCCTGCATCTCCTCCTACCGCCCGACAGCCTGGTGTATTAAACCCAAAAATCAGTTAAAAAGCAGTCAGCTGGCTACATCCATCCATCAGGATATAGCCCCACCATTACAACACGTGTCCAGGTGCTATCACGGTGACCTGTCAGCTGTAAATGACCCAGGATATTTTGGAAGAAAAACAATTTGCTTCCACTATTTACTTCTTTCTCCTGCTCTTGACCCTGCGAGCGCACAAATGCTTTTCTGCGCCTCGGCTGTGAAAGAGACACTCTCATCAAGGAGGAGTAAATCACAATAACAGGGAAATAAACCTTCCCCCGAAATGATTCCCATTTATTTATTTATTTCTCCGGCTTGGCCCAAGTCTACATAAAAGTGCATAAATTGTGGTGGCTGCTGGCTGATTAGCAGCCTGGACTCCAGGCGAGTGTCCTGGCTCCGCTCCTCTCCCCCTCTGCTCCCCTCGGCGCTGACGGGGCGGTCGCGGGGCACGTCGACGCCGTTTCCCTTTAAATCTAACTCAGGTAATGAAAACGCGCAAGAAAATAGTGCGGGTGCATCTGGGAGCAGTAGAAAACAGTTAGATCTTCATAGAGCCATAAAGAAGTAAACAGTAGGCTGCTATGAAGATCTATGGGACCCCGCAGTGCCATTGTCTTCAAAAGGAATTAAAAACAAATTGCTGAGGGCCAGCACATAATTTAGAGACTCACGGCAATTTTATGACTTGCTAATGTTCCTAATTACATGCCCGTGAAAGGCTTAATTAATTGGGGGATGTAGCAAAAAGTGGAGCCTGTGTTTGTTATCATGGTTCCACTGCATTGATTTTAGTGCCTATGGAGAATTTAGGGCCTCTTTATTTGCACAAAGAAAATGCAAGTCTCTCGAAAAAATGCACATTAAGATCAACCCCTCGCTGCTATCTAATATACTTTCCTCTACTTAACCAAAGTGCTTGTAATCATATTTTGTAAATGTTGGTGCCGTTAATTGCATTGTGAGAGAAAATAGGTTCCGCTCGACTGGTCGTGGAGAATTTTATAAAGTTCTTTTCCTGCTCCCAATTCTGAGGACTCCGAGAGAGAAACTCATCAGAAGTTACTGTGGAGGGCAGGGAGCGGGGCCGCTCTGCTTCTCCCCGCGGGGCGGTGGGCGCCGGGGCATCTCCTGCACCCACCCAGCTCAGCTCCTCCACCCGCACCATGGATGGGGCTGAGATTTACCTGCACCCCTCCAGCCGGGGCACCTGGGGAGCTCTGCCATGTGGAAAAGCCTCTGAACCCGCTCACCTCGGGGCAAAGTTTCCCCCTCAGCCCACCCCCCAGCCCTTTGCAGGTGCTCAGTGTGTTTCAAGCTCAAGGTTTTGCTGGGATCTTCTAGAGGAAAGGGCTTTTCATGACATTAAATATAGGCTGCAATGCCTCTTCCCTAAAATACCACTGGCACTGGTGCGTGGAAGGTCAGTACAATCAGTGTCCAGAGGAAAACTAGGAGAAGGGCTTTGTTGGAGCTGTGAGGGCCAGCTCCAGCAGCAGCCACCCTGGCTCTCCTGGGCAGCCAAAGCACAAGAGCAAGAGACAACCCCAGCACCAGCATCCTTCCCTGTCAGGGAGGACGGTGTCGGTCAGAGACAGACAGACATTCAGAATAGCAGCTTAGGTGGGGAGGATGCTCCTGAACAATCGATAACTAAATCACGGGGGGTGCAGGATTGGGGCGATGGCCAGAGGAGCCTGGGCAGCCCCCCCTTGCCGCCCTCCCTCCTCATCCTCCTCCTCCCTGCATTTCCCTGCAGCAACATTGCAACGAGAAAGGGGGAGGGAAAAAAATAAAAGCCAAAAAAAAAAAAAGCCAAGTTTGTCTGTTGCTCTTGAGGAAAGGAGACATCTCTCGAAATATAGTTGGTGCTTTGACGATAAGACCTTTGACAGAAACATGAATGACATGAATACTTTGATCTCTAGTCTCAGAAGCTTCAACAGCAATTATGAGTCAAGAGGGGTGAATACGGGCAGCAGCAAAGCAATGCCCCGGAGGGTGGTGATGCAGTAATTAGAGACAAAACCCGGAGCATCTCTGCCTCCAGCACGCACACGGACCGGGGAGGAGGTGGGCCGGGGGGGAAGCGTCATGAAAAAAACGACTCTTATTCTTCTGAGGGACATAAAATCGACAAGACTTTATACATTTCAAAGCCAAGATCTTCAAAGACAGGTAAAATGCTAATTCTGCTAATGTAGGTTTTTATGTATATGCTCTGAAAAGGTAAAGCAAATTAATCACCAGCTTTACCCCCTAATATATATCTGTGTTACAAATATATTACAGCATGTCAGATCTAAGGAGATATATCTGAACAGCGGTGGTTAAAAGAGCATTTCCCTTTTCATGCTCTAATACAGTTATTTTGATCTTTCAGTCTTCATATTTTTTGTTCTCATCAAAGGAACGATGGTGCCAGAGATTAGGATGTTATTTATTTCCCTCTCACTGTCCTACCCATGTTAATCACTTCTCGTGTCAACAGCGGCAGCGGTGGTGCTGGCAGTGCCCGTGCCAGGCCGGACACGCTGCCTGCATCCCCCCCCTGCTCCCTGCCCCCCCAAGCCTTCACACCCCCGCTGCCCACCCGCCACCCCCTTCGGGTCACCTCCAAAACACCCCGACCTTCCCAAGCTGATGGAAATGCTATGCAAATGGAGGGCAGGGAGGGGAGGGAGATGCTTTGCAGAGCAGAGGGACGGTGCCAGGGAGGGACAGCCCCATGCCCGGGTGGCAGCGGTGCCCAGCTCAGCCTTTGGCCTCCCCGAGATGGTCCTGGAAACCATCCGGAGGTGAAAGCACTGACTGCGTGTCAGCGGGATGCAAGGAGCTGCCAGAAACCCCTGCTCCAAATCACACACGTCTGGGAGAGAAAAAGAGAGAACACAAAGGGGGAAGGAGATGGTGACACAGGAGCTGCTGCCCGGTTCCAGCACATCGCATCGCCCAGTCCTGCCAGTGTCCTCCAGTTATGATGGGATATCTATTACTGATCACCCAAAAGTCCCTTGTCAGAGAGCTGACCCCTTTGCTTTCTAACAGCCTCGCCGGGGCTCTGTCCCTCTCTGCTGGCCCTGGTCACCCTGAAGCATTCAGCATTTAGGTGTTTCTGTGACTCAGGACAGAGCCCCACTTTCCTGGGTTGTTTTCAGTCGCCTCCAACTGAATTTTCACCAGCATTTCCATGGCACAACTGTGTTCAGCCAGACCTTGCACCTACCACATCCCAGGCATAAAATGTTGCTTCCACGCTGCGTTACAGGCTTGCCTTTCAGAAACGGGCATCACCTCCAGCCACTGCAGCAGCTCCTTTTTCTCCCCAGGTCCCCCATGCAGAGACCTTGGGAATTCAGCTCCTGCATCCAGCAGACACAGGGCTCCAGGCTGGAGCCCAGAGCGACTCCTTACCCGAAACTGAACACCGCTGGGGGCAGGCAGGGGTGGGTAAGGGATGCAGCCCAGAGCTCGGTCCCACGTACAGCTCCCACCATGGGGAAGCTGCTCAGCTGAAAACACCCATCCTACAGCCCGGGAGATTAACGATGCTGATTCTCCTACATTTAATTACCCCTCGGTCAGGACAGGCACAGCAAGCTTAGGTTTTCTTGAGAAGGGTTGAAGGGAAAAAAGACCCAGAGAGCCCACGCAGGCGGTAACGTAACGTGTACTCAGGATAACACGACACCTCTGTATTTTGTGGGGGCCCATGGGACTCAGCAAGGTCTGAGCAGCATCTGTTTGCCCCTGGCTTGTAAGGGTGCTTTGTCCCCGGAGGGTTATGCTCTCAAACAGCAGCTCCATGAGGAACTTGTCCCCAGAGTTGGCTGCCCCAGACCTGGAGAGCTGCAGCTCCTTCCAGAGCCCTCTTTAGCAGGACGGTAACTTTGGCATCTCTATGTTTTGAGGACAAAAAGCCCTCCTGCTTTAAAGGACAATGTGGGATCCCAGAGTTTAAAGACCAAGATAGCTGTTGGCTACATTCACCACTAACTAGCTGAGATGAATGGATGAACTTGTTAAGGGCAGAAGAGGGTGATAAGCAGGTATCTCAATAATTATTTGCAGAGATTAACTGAGCAGGTTCACTTCGGGCATAACTAATCCTTGAGAGACGAGGAGCTGGAAAAGACTGCAGGAGCTAATGTCTTTGAAATAGGTTAAACCAGTGACATTGCCCACCATCAGCATTGTGTTCCTTGCCTTTAAAATGCTGACACTTACAGGTTTGATGGTAACTAGACTGCGTAGGGGCACCTTTGCTTTCACATCAGATCTGCTGACATGAACAAGAGTCGATTCAGATGGGCATCCAAACATTAAAGTCCTTCCCTATTTCCATAAAATGATTGGCAGGATGCCTACTGCTAGTGGCTGGTAGCGCTGCTGATAAATGGCATCTTGATAAAAACTTTGGGCTGTTTTAAGAAAGAAAGGAAAAAAAAAAAAGGAAAAAAAAAAAGCATACTCATATTCTAATTCACTCAACTCCTGACAGATGAGATGTCTCATCTCTAAAAATTAGATGTGTCAAGTATCTTTGCTGTGTGTATACAGCAAAAAACAGGGTCCGTGTCCCAGCTCTTCCAGTCCTCTGCTGCACGGGAAGCTGTCCCCACAGTGGGGCATGTTCCCCCTTTCCTTGGCACTGAAAGCCTACATCTAGGTCCTCAGCAGAAAGTACCTAAAACATGGTAAATATTATCCCTAGGAAAAGAAAAAGGAATTTTACTTTCCAGGTCTTGAAGTATTGAAGCTTTTCAAGTTCTGTGGGGAAAGTCTAGCTGGAGCAGCTGAAATCCACGGTTATTTCTAAGCCGCAGAGACCCGACTCATGGAGCCAGCTCCTTTCTGCAACTTACACGTTAAGGAATGCATAATTCTCAAAGAGTAAAAAAGAACTGTACAGATCACTTGCTGCTGATTCCCAGCTAATCCATCAGTAGATCAATGCAAGTAAAAGAGGGGGGAAAAAAGCTAATTTCAAGCCCTAATAATATTATTATTCAGTTTCTGTAGCTTTTTGAAGCACTTAATTCTAGATATTTTTCTTAACTTAAAGTTTAAAAATGACTTCTAAAATGAATCTGAATGTTATAGTGGGAACTTTTTACTCCCAGAGATAAAATAACTCCCTTCTGTTGGTACTTTTGCATTTCAAAAAATGCAAAAATCCTATGAGCTGGGAGGCCCTGCCAGGCTCCTTGGCAAGGCGGGCACTTGGAGCACTTTGTGGACCTAGACCTCACCCGAAAATAGATGCAGGGCAGGTAACACCTATAGCCATTTATTATTTGTTCTTTTAAAAAAGATGTTATATCACCCTGTGGAGTATGAGAAGGTACATGCCAGAGAACAGCCACACAATGCCACATCCACCCATCACAGATATCTCACAGCCTTTGCAGGACACTCCTAACGACACAACTTACAGCAAGAGCTCAATAAAGACTGAAGATGGTCAAGATTTCTGGAGAATATCCCATTCTCCTGAATGTAAAAAGGAGTTTGTTGCTAAAATCCCTTAAGTAGCTCTGAAAATCTCAACACCAGTAAACCGAGCACTTGAAGGACCTCACTCTGCCTCCCCGATATCACTGACTTCATTTTCTCACGTAAAAGTAATTTAATTGCCTCATGACGCACCAAAGGGTAACACAGAAGGGTCCAGAAACATTCCCAGCCTGCACATTGGTGACCTCCCCCCAGAGGACAACCCAGCTGTGCCAATCCAAGAATCATGGAGTGTTGCTGCTCAGAACAACTCAAGTACGTATGGATCCTACCGAACTAGCAGCTCACTTGAAACAACCTGTGATTTATGGAGCTGTTGGCCTCTCCTTTCTCCTTCCTGCCTCAGTGCTGCCTCCAGAAGTGCTACCAGCCGTGGTGACACCAGCACAGAGACGGAACATGACCATAAGGAAGTGGCTGTCCCAGCCAGGCCAGCATCCCGCACCCTTCCCAGACCTGCTCCTGGCTCCACATCCACCAAACAAAGGTTCCACAGAGCTCCACAGGATATCAGGAAGACATCCAGATACATGCCCTAAGACCCCTCAACACCAAGGGCGAGCAGATCAGACCACCAAGAGCCTCCAGGCTGTCCAAGAAGACCATTAACATGGGCTCCCCACCATCACTGCTTGAGATGGCTTAAGGTTCCTCAGCAACCACTCTGCCCCAAGGTTGGTTGTCCATAAGCACCACCATAACGAACGCAATTAACAGCGGTGACATCCTTACCTTGATTCCCGTCATGGTCTGCTGGAAGTCACTTTGAGAGCTGGGGCTTCAAACCTGCTTTGCCATCATGTGATCTGACATGGTGGAGAATTTACTGTGGAAACAAAAAACCCCACAAGTGTGAAATGTGACTGTCGATAAAGTAATCCTCAGCAATCAGACAAAATTAATTGTGTGAACATCATTGATCAAACCTACTTAATACACTGGGTTTGTAGAAAGCTGGAATGTAATTTCATTACCAATCTGCTCCATCCTAATGAAATTTCTAATAACACTCTAATTTTGATTTCGGTTAAGGAGAGAATGATGGAAATTTTCTTTTGCTTCTCTTGTAAGGTTTTATTTTATTGGTTTTCTGCAATACTAGGGGATACTATTTTTTTTTTTAACTTGACATTTTACTAGCAGGGGGTTTAATATAACAACACAGATAAAAACCAAAATTGCAAAACGGACAAACCTTACAGAAATAGAATTGTTGTCAAAATTAAGGAGGCTAATTTTAAAGAAATTGATTTATTTTACGAGTAGTGATTTGGGCTTTGCTTTTTTTTTTTTAAAGTTCTAGCTGATTTTCTGACCTAAAGTGATTTAAATAATACAAGTTTGCAGTTCCTTTCATCGGCAGTTCTCACAGAACAATGCCAGAGGAGTTCAGCCACACGGCAAAGGCACCACCAAGCCTACACTCATAATGGGCAGATTAAAGCGAGACGAGCAGGGTCTGCCAGTGGCAAGGCTCCCGTTAATTTGGACATAACCAAGATTTCACCTTTTGGGTCAAGTTTCAAAAGACACTATTCGTTCTTTCAGGCTCAGCTGCGTTGGGGTTAGAGGTTAATCAGATCAGGGGTGCCGGAGCATCAGGTAGGGAACTCAGTGGTGGCGCTTGGGATTTGCACTGAAGCCCCTGGACCAGGTACCCCAGGCAGCGGGGACCAGCCCGCGATACCTGGGACCCCCATCGCCGTGGGGGCTCAGCAGCCGAGGGAGCTGGGGACATGACGAACTGCCTGCAGGCTTCTACAAAAAGCATTTCACTGAGGGCAGGGCAAAAGCCTGGAAAAACCAACTATTTTGTTGCTTTTTCCGCTACCAAGTACTGAAAATGAACAGTGCTTGCCTCTGGCACGCATGAGAGGGCAAACCCTGCGCTGGGAGCATCTGGGGACTACTGATGGCTCGGTCTGGCAAGGCGTTGGGTGAATAGAAATGGCCTCTCCCCGGCCAGGAGCCACGGGCGGTGGGATCTGCGTTCAAAGGCCGAGGATTCGCAGGATGCACCCCGACAGTTTGCAGACATTTGGGGGCCTCGGGATGATGGGCCGGGACGCGATGAGCAGACAAGGGAGCAGCGAGCGTGCGTGCTTGCTGCAGGAAGGTGATGCTCCTTGACTACTGAAGTGGTGCCTATCTCTGGGATTTCCATTTTCAGCAATCTGATGTGTTTTGGTGATTTATTCATGACTGGTGTAGTGAAAAATTGGAAAAGGCTAGCGGGGTAGCCGTGGCCTGGAGATCCAGCATCCGATTGAGGCTACAACTGAATTACTGTCAGAGGCATCATGCAAGGTTTACTCCAGCAAACGCAAAGCTGAATCTTTATATTAATAAGTGAACATGAACTATCAGAGAGAGTGGCATATGTCTGCCGCCAGGCAGGTCTGGAAAGGAACCATCAGATCAATAGGAGACTCGAGCAGACAAACGGAGAAGCTCCAGTGCCCTCTCTTCACATCCTGCAGAGGTGTCTGCAGGCGCTCGCCGGAGCCACGGAGGGGAGGTTTTACTAACACACAGGACAGCTAAAAAGAGTACTGCAGGCAAAGCTGACTCGCCTTTAATGTGTACAAAATTGGTTTTGCTCCATTATTTAAGCACACGTGAAAATCTATCCCTTTGTTCAGGCCCCACTGCTAAAACTCAGCTGATGAGCACAAGGGATGGATGCTAACGTTGCGCATCAAATCCCAGCCCAACCAGAAATACCATTTCAAAAGTGACAGTCCCTGAGATCAGGCCTCCCAAAAGCAACAGTCCCCAAGAACTGTAACTCAACCAGGTGCCCCAGACCAGGTCCCTCAAAAATAACAGCCCCTGAGAACCTCTAGCACAAACCAAACACAGGACACCCAAACCTACAGCACATGCTCTTCAGAAAGGATAATTTTTGCCCTGATTACAAAAAGCAAAAGGAAAATCACAAACTCATAGAATGGTTAGAGTTGGAAGGGACCTTAAAGATCATCAAGTTCCAACCCCCCTGCCCTGGGCAGGGACACCTCCCACCAGACCAGGTTGCTCCAAGCCCCATCCAGCCTGGCCTTGAACCCCTCCAGGGATGGGGCAGCCACAGCTTCTCTGGGCAACCTGGGCCAGGCTCTCACCACCCTCACAGTGAAGTATGTCCCATTCATCACTGATCCCACCCACACAAGCTGCCCTCCCCTTTGGCCTTGGGGCTGGTCCCTTTCAGAGCTGCCCCACTGTTAATTTTCACCTCAGCTACAAAAAACCATTTTCCATCTTGGCTTCCAACCTGCTGGGTGTAGTAAAAGGGCAGTGAGAGAATGCCCCTTTCCACAAGCATCCCCCCCAAACCTGAACTTTTGAGAAAATAAAACAAAGGAGCAATTAATCCAANGGAAAAAAAAAAGGCTGCAGCAGAGAAGGAAGCTAAATGCTGTGTGACAGTAGCATCTAGCACTTCTTCATAATTACAGTTTCAATTCCACATCCAGCTTCCCGCCTAATTACTGCCCCGCGGTTGGTGTGCACAGACTCGGGAGCAGCAGGGATTTTTATTTTGCTTGCACTGATCGCTCCCCAGCTCCTCATTACCCAGCGCTCGTTTTGGGCCCATTAGACAGCCCGCACCCTCCCCTGGAACCCCCAGACCCACGGTGGTTGCCCAGCCTAGCCCTGCCTGACCCCTTACTAGAGGGAGTGCAGGGAGAAGAGACGGTCCCCGCAGGGAGAAGGGACGGTCCCCGCAGGGCACGGTAGGTTCCCCGGGGCTCTCAGACACCTGCCACAGACAAGAGAGGTGTTTCTCCATCCCTGCTCACTCTGGTCTGTGGAAGGTTCTCCTGGACCTCCTCAGGTTTCACAGGAAAAGAGCCACCAACACCTGGACTTGGGCCATGAGGTCCACAACGCGGGAAGGCTTCAGAGCAGAAAGCTGAGAACTGAATTAGGTTTTGATGTTTCAACTTTTAATTATTTGGCAACCAGCTTTAACCTGTCCAAAGTTTCATTCCGGGTCTCCTGACGCTGCGTAGGCAAAGCTCAATCTTGTGAGCTCCTCCAGTTATCTCTGAGGTTTGAGCCAAGGTGGGTTGGCGCTGGCCACGCACCAGACCTCCCGCACAGCAAACACCCCTCTTGGAGAGGAGATCCCTCCTGTTTTGTTTCGGGGGTTATAATCCTTCTACTGCTTTCCTCCAGCCCAGTTGCACTTTGCTAATCATTAACGCCGTCGCTGTCTTTGGCAAGAAGTGGAAAAGGGCCCTTCTTCCACCAGAAAAGCAGGAGAGCCCATTTCCTAATAATTTATGGCTTGAACAAAGTTGCAGAGCAACAACCAAGTATGCAGGAAAGGTTGGGGGGAAAAATTATTTACAAAGTGAATGCCCTGAAGACACTTGTACTGGACAACAATTACGGCACCTTAATTAACTGAAATTTAGTTCACCCGTCGACTGAGGCATGTCCAGTGCTAAAGTTATGCCACTGCTGCTGTCTACTACTGGTTAATGAATATAAATCAGATGGTTTATAGTTAGTGAACATGTAATAGGCTTGCAATGAGTTGAATTCCAATGTAAAATGCCTGGGGATAGGAACATGCCATCCATAAAATATATATAAATAACAGATTTACATTTCTACAAGGAAGAAATAAAAAGCTATCCTCCCTCCCACCTTGGTATTCTCCCAGCTTGACAGACCTGTGCCCCAGTTCTCCGATGAGACAAGTGATCAATAGGTAGGAATTTAAGAGTTTGGTCACCCAAGGTGAGGCTAATTAGATGCCAAAACTCTCCCATGTCCTCCATCGTTCCTTCCCAGCCAGTGAGCCTTGTCCTATAGGGTTGTCATGTGCCTGTTCAGGGCTGCTTGGGAGCAGAGCCTGAGGGGCAGGAGCACTGAAGGTGACTTCTGAAGGTGTAGAGCACTTGGTGCAGCCACCAGAGCCTCAGCCAGAGGCAATGAAGGCCGTCGGAGAGAGGAGCCCTGCCTTTGGAGGGTTTTGTCTCAAAGCTCGGGGATGGCCAGGGGAAGCAAGGCTGAGCTTTCACTACAGCTCCTCTTAGATGAGACTTTAGTAAGATTAAAAGGTAAAGGGGATTCATTTCTATATGTAATTCAGGTTAAAACCACCACCCTTCTGCAGTCAGTCATGAGTGCAGTTTGCAAGAAAGAAGATCTCCAAATTTCTTATTTGAGAAACAACCTTCACTTTGTGCCAGTTAGGCACCAGTAGGAGTGGGCAAGGCCTGGCCAAAGAGCCCTTTCAACTGGGTAAATCACCCAACCCAACCTTGGCATCATCCAGTATCTTCAGCTGCAGCCAGGGAGGAGAGATTGTTGATAATGGGTTGATACTGGGGACACGAATTGAGGCTCTCATCCCTCTCCTGGCAAATAAAGCCCCTTCAGGTCATTCTGTATCAGACTGTCTGAAGATGATGTGCCCCAACACACCAGGCTCTGGGGGAGTTGTTGGTCAGAGGCAGGAATAGCCATCAAAAAGAGACCTAGTGCCAAAAAAAATAAAATCCCTACTCTCAGCTCTTTACGTTTTCTTGCTGGAGAAACAAGAAATTGTGGACTTTATTTATGGCACAAATTAGGTACAAGAAAATTATTTTCTTAATGTGAGACTTGATGAATGTTCTCAACTCTCCACCCTGCTAGGAAGAGGGGGTTACAATGAAAATTATTTACAAAGCATGTGCTACCCTGCAGGGATATTTATTCAGGCAGGGGATGTTTCCGCAGATTTTGTTGACAAAGGCAAATCAAATTACATTTTTGCGAACATTACAACAAGCATCTTGATTTGATATGGACATCAGCCGTCTCCTGACAAAGCCTGGGAAGCAGCCCTGGCCCAGCATCCTCCGGGCACCTACAAAGGTGGTCATTTTTAGTATTAGGGAACAGATGGATAAAACGCTCTGCAAGCTGTTCATGCACTTCTAACTATTGATTGAGCTTTTATTCCTTTAATATAGATAAAAATTGTTATGGCTCCGACACCCAGATTAAAGGACGTTATTGGCACCAAGAGTAGGGTGATGTCTCAAGAGATCCTGCAGGACCCCCAGCCGGGCTCCTGCCCCTCCAGCTCCTCCGTGGAGCCCCAGCAGAGCCGCCAACTGTAGGGCTGAAGCATACATGTGCAATAGCAGGGGAAGGTGCACTGACATGAGGCTCCCAAATCTATATTTAAGTGATTAAATCACAGACCCTTCCTTTCAGAAGTGAACCATGCTCAGCAGGGTCTCTGAACAAGCAGCTTAGCCCTTCAGGAAGAAAATAAACCAGGCCAGTGAGTAGGTGCCTACATCTGGAGGCAGAAGCTGAATTCCATTGCCTCTGCCCTGCCTTTCAACAGACACCAGTGCTGCACAGCGACCTGCCCACGCCAGCGTCCCCAGGCGGGTACCACTGGTGCCCCAAGTCCCAGCCAAGCCCCATCCAGCTGAACCACCTTGCAGAGTACAGATCCCACACAACGCAACAGCATTTTTTTAATCCGGTTATTGTTATTAGCTTAAAATGACTAATTTTTGCCGGAGGATGCAGCAACAGAATCCCTGGCAAGGACTTTTCCCAGGGATTGCACTCTTTATGAATGTCTGCACTTAATATCACAGCGCAGCTTCTTCCCCCTTCCCCTTCACATTAAACATCCCCCCTTCTCCATCTATGCAATAATTCACCGGACATTTTTATGTTGATGCAACTGCAGAGAGCATCGGCAAGCGCTGGGGGAGGCGGGTAGGCAGCCCCGCTTCAGTGAGGGGACCTTGGGAGAGGAACAGTATCGGGGGGTGGTGTGCGTGTCAAGGTGTTGGTAAAAAGCAGGAGGTAAAAAATCCTGAATTAGGTCATAAACATCTATTTTTCATCCTCTGCAGTGTGGCTATTGCATCAATACCTACACATATCGGGCAAAGTAGTGTTACTTGTATGGCATGTATTATTTCTTAAGAACAAGATATATATATATATACACCCAGCTTCACAAGGGGAAAATACAGATACAGAAGGTCCTCTCCTGCAGCAGAGAAAGTCGTGGCGTGAACCTATAGCTAGGAGCCCAGAACAGGCAAATTCATATGAGAAATTGAGGTACAGGTTATGAATAGCGTGAGCAGCAAAGCATTTTTGAACAACGCGCTACGAGGAGCGTGGATCCCCACCGCTCGCTGTCTCTTCTTCAAGCCGAGGTTGTCCGTCCAGCAGAAATCCCCTGGCACAATATAGGCTACAGGTCTCAAAACACAACATAACAAGGGAGTGATGTGAACCTCTGTCATCCAGAAAGACAGATTAGATAATTTGTAAATCTGTCAGGATTTGAGTATCTGAGTATTTTGAGCAACCTGGGCTGGTGGGAGGTGTCCCTGCCCAGGTCAGGGGATCTTTAAAGTTCCTTCCAACTCTAACCATTCTATGATTCTATGATTTTTAAGTATTGTGGGCCGTGCTGCAGTGTGGGTGTTTGTGGCTAGTGGAAGCCAGGAGCTCTCCCCTCCACAGCAGTGGAAGGGAAGGGCTTGGGAAGCACACAAAATCCCACCTGGATGTATGCTGCCGTTTCTCATACTGGGAATAAATGGTTCGGAGCTCCTTGCTAACAGGAAAAATAATTTCAGCGCAACATCGTTGATTCCCTCTGATTAAACCTGTGGGTCTTAAACTTGGTCTTCAATCAGGTCTTTGAGAAGTCCCAACAGATTACAACATCCCTGTGCTTAGCCATCATTATGACTTGCAAGTGATTAGCTTAACCAGCATTTCACCCAATTCAATTTCCATGGATGGCCTATACGTACCAAGAAAGACGTTCACATTAATTTTTACATAATTAAATCAGGAATGACCCCGGTGCCGATGAAATAAAACCTCAATTCTTCCTGGGCTGCACAGTGCTCATCTCGGCTTTAACCCTCAGAACACGAGACCAACTTGGCTGGAAGGGACAGATACAGATCCAGCTCCAGCCCCATCTCCTGCTCTTCCCTGCCTCTTCCAGCCCCTTCATCCTCCCCAGCCAGAGTCACCCCAATATCCGTCACCCATCCCTGTGGACAATCACACACCTCACTTCAACAACCCATGCATTTTCTGGGAAAAACCTTAACGAGCAGCACAGCAAGACAAGAAGCTGCTGCTGAGCGATGGCCCAGCCATGGGTCCAGGACCAGAGCTTTGTGATGCCAAGGAGCATCCAGCTCTGTGAGCCAAAATTTATTTCTCATTCCTGCAGAAAGCAACAGCTGTAGCATGGAAAGAGCAAGCATGAGCTATGGTGGCTCCTTAATCAAGGAAAAACTTGGAAAACCAAGGAAAAACTTGAAGAACTAAGCAGGCGAGGCAAGCATGGGGGCCAGGTCTTCCCGTAGGTCCCCTCCCAGGAGGAGAAGACCTCCCTCCCTCCCTTCCTTGGCATCCCTTCCCGCAGCTCTGCAAACCCCTCAGCCCCACTGCCCGCTCCCACCGCTCGGTGCTCAGGGTTCCTGACCGCTCGGTGAGATGTGACATCAGACTATGCAAACTAACGAGGATAATTACTATGCGTTCTGTTAAACAATCCCCCTTTGGAGGCGGCAGCGATTACTCACTTCTACTGTAATTTTAATTGGTGGGCAAACATGATCTTTGTAGAGACAAAGCCTCATTCTTCTCTCTCTTGTAACAGTTTAAATCAATACTAACCCAGGGCTGCTTGGAAATATTTAATGAAAACTGTTTTGACAGAAAATTGGATTCTTGATGGGGCAAAATATTTGTTTTCAACAGAAAACTTTCACTTTGTCGAAAAGGCAAAACTTTTCACCGAAAGGTCAAATCGCATGACGTAGCCATCGCCCTCGTGCATCCTTTGCTGCCGATGCCCTGGACAAACGGAGGGTGTGCAGGGGACTGAAGGGCTGAGATTGCAGCCGGGGCCTTTGGGGTTGTAGCCAGAAGCCCTCTGACACCCATAGAATTCTCCCTGCAAGGGATGACAGTCACAACCTTCACGCTGTGACTTATCCCACTGTGACAAATGTGACCCAGGGACACCTGGGACATCTCGGGAGGAGGAGCAGGGATTGGCGCAATGGCACGGAGTGAAGTGAGTGCCCAGATTGCAGCAAACACCGCGCCGGAGGATTTTTGCCTGTGCATTCACCTTGAGGTGAAATTAGCGATGGCAAAAAAACCTTACTCAGGTCTTGGCTAATGATTATCCCATTAAAGAATCAGCTGACATAATATCATTTGGTAGTTTTATAAACCTCAGTGACAACAAGACTGATGAGACCTAAAGCCCTGACAGCTCATCTGCCCAGAGAAGAGGAAGGCACAAGAATTTGCTCTTTTACCGTATCGCAGATTTCACAGTACTAAAAAAAAAATAAATTAATAAAATAATCCTCAGAAAGGCAGGTAACCTTTGCCTGTCTCCAGAAACACACGTATATTCACAACCAGCCTTCCCACTCACTGGCAGGTTTCCATCAAGCCTAAGAAATGCAAATAGAGCAACTCACAGCAAGCGGCCGAGGTTGCACGATTCCCCAGCCCTTGGCGGGGCTGTGGGGATGCAGTGGCTGCAAGCGCCCTGTCCCTGCTGCTGAGCTGCCCTGGAGGCATCCAGACAGCCCCCAGGACCCCCGCTGAACCCCCCTGTTACAGTCACACGCCCCTCAGGACCACCACAGGTGATGCTGAGGAGTGACCTCCTTGGACTCCATGAGCCGCAGCACTCGCTCCTACCCTCGGTTCAGCTCCAACTCGGGACAAGGTGAGGCCAATCCAAAAAGTCACTCACACGGTGCCAATGTCTGGTACAATTAACCCATTTAATGAAAAAGGAAAAAAAAAACCCAAAACCAAAAGGTGTGTACACTGCAGTTCCTCTGCTTACCCACATCTCCACAATGAAGACATCGATGCCAGCAGGACAATATGCAAACTCAAAGAGCGTTCACCTTCTTTATGATGACAGAAGTTTAAACATCACAACATGCAGACAGACACTGGCCACCAAGTCCCTGGCTTCCACTATGGGTCAATAAATGCATATATTCACAAAAACAGGCATGTAAAAATGTTTTTTTTTTCCCAATTCTACCAAAAAAAATTAGCCAAATAAAATAAAGCATTGGCCTAAGGCATCGCTGCATCCCTAGCATTTGGTATTATGCATTTTAGAAAAAAAAAAAAAGAAAAAAGAAAAAAAAAAGAAGCTTGCTTTTCTCCCCCTTGCCTGGGTGTCATGAGCAAGAAATGAGCAGCTTACCTGAGTTTGAATTTAGAGTTTTCATTAATAGGATATTATGCCATATGCTCAGCACACTGTCTTTTTTTTTTTTTTTAATGCAGCCGCCAATTTGAGAGAATTTCTAATTAGTAATGGTATAATGAGAGTATTCAGAGGCTAATGTGGTGGGTGGGGAAGCGAAATAGATCGCTTGGTGTGGACTGGAAATATTTCTGTTCGAATTCCTCGTGAAATAATGACCCGCCGTAAAAGGCTGCGATCTTTGACAAATGAAGGACGTTTGGGGAGGTTACATTAACTGCAGAGGGAGCATTTATCAGAGGAGGGGCGGGGGGCGGAAGGTGAGACAATTTGGGCTGGTTAAGCTTAATGCAGGGAATATCTTGGAAGGAAAAAACATTTTTAGCCAGGACTGGGNTGTCTGGTACAATTAACCCATTTAATGAAAAAGGAAAAAAAAAAACCAAAACCAAAAGGTGTGTACACTGCAGTTCCTCTGCTTACCCACATCTCCACACTGAAGACATCGATGCCAGCAGGACAATATGCAAACTCAAAGAGCGTTCACCTTCTTTATGATGACAGAAGTTTAAACATCACAACATGCAGACAGACACTGGCCACCAAGTCCCTGGCTTCCACTATGGGTCAATAAATGCATATATTCACAAAAACAGGCATGTAAAAATGTTTTTTTTTTTCCCAATTCTACCAAAAAAAATTAGCCAAATAAAATAAAGCATTGGCCTAAGGCATCGCTGCATCCCTAGCATTTGGTATTATGCATTTTAGAAAAAAAAAAAAAGAAAAAAGAAAAAAAAAAGAAGCTTGCTTTTCTCCCCCTTGCCTGGGTGTCATGAGCAAGAAATGAGCAGCTGACCTGAGTTTGAATTTAGAGTGTTCATTAATAGGATATTATGCCATATGCTCAGCACACTGTCTTGGAAGGAAAAAACATTTTTAGCCAGGACTGGGTTTAATGGGAAGAAGCACAAAAGAGGCCCCGGCTGGGAAAGCCCTGGCTGGGGAGGATGGAGGAGATGCTCTGTGCAAGGACCAGTGTGATGCTGGGAGGCATGAACCCTCGCTACCCCACACGCATCAAGGCACCCAGCTGGTTCTGTGGGTGCAATAAACTCAGCCTTATCCAGCCCCAGTAAATATTAAGTTGGTGCAGGAGCACAGAATCCCTCCCACTGGAGAGCCACGCAATTGCTTTGCAGCAGCAGGAGTCGGGGGGCACGAGAGCAGGGTACGGGGTCGATGCAGGGCCCAGGACACCTGAAACGCCTTTGAAAAGTGCTTTTGCAGTATATTTGGGGGTCAGATAATGTAATAACTACTCTGTTCTAGAAAATTGGGACTAATGAGGCATGGAGGCAGGTTGGTGTTTTGTGGGAACTTGGTATAAAATGTTCAATGTATTTTTAATAAAGTATGGCTTTGAGGTTTGTGAGCTGGGGGAGAGCTGGCACATGCTTTACCCTCCCTGCAGGAGATAAACCTATGTAAAACACAACAGCAGACACAGGTCCAGATACGTCCATCTTAAAATCTCAAACATCCTTCGATTTGAACTAATTATTAATTATTTTCTCCCAACCCACCCAGTGGCATGAGGACAGTGCTTTTACAGAAAAGAAAAGGGACAGATTTCCAGTGGTTTGCAAAAAGTCAGGCTGCGGTACAGAAAAATGCTCCTTCCTCTGTTAAAAATCCCACAAACCTTATAAATTAGAAAATAATACATTTTCCCAGAGGGGAAAATGAAGATTTGGTCTGGTGTGGATACAGGAGTTGGGCTGCCTGGTCTAACACCACAAACCCATTTCTTTCTTTGGTTTCAGAGGAAAATTCCAAACAGCAACAGGGAAAATCAGAGTGTTGCGGGTTTAAAAAATAAAACCAGTAAAATTATTGTCCATCCCCCCACGTCCCAACGAGCTCTAAGTCCCCCTCTGAGGGAATACACCTGGCGTTGCAGAGGACAGTGTTCCCAGCCTCGGGAATGCTGTGGCTCCTACACGCAGCCTCTGCACAAAAGCTGGGACACACGCAGATTTCTTCAAATGAGCCATAATTAATTTGCCTTTTGATTGGACCAATTAGATCTTTAACACTGTAGGAAATAATTTTTTACTAACGATTAAGCTGAAGAGCGGGAGTTTTCCTCTCCTGTGACATGTTTTTTACTGTATTACCATATTACCTTTAAGAAAGCCAATAAAGTTCTAACGACTGCGGGGTCCCCCCGGTGCCTCCTGCGCTTCTTTTACCTGCTGCGACACACCACAGTTGTACAGAAACAGATGTCACGGGGATGAATCAGCCCAAGACTGGCAGTAAATGACGAGTTTTGGTAGATATGAACCAAGAGGAGCCGACAGGCGATGATCTACTGGAGTAGATCTGTTAGAGCTCCAAACCGGGCTTGTTGTGCAGGGACCGGCCAAGCCGCCAGACACTCTGTATTGTGTAAACCCTGCTCTGAAAATTAAATATTCATAATGCTCATATTAGATTCCAGAGCATCTTTTAGGATGAAATAAATGAGATTTGCTTTAAAAGAAGAAAAAAGGCATAGGGGCCATGTAGATCCAAGCCACAGCTTCATAAATAATATGCTTTTTTGTGCCAACACTCAACAATTAAAAGGCTTAAGAGCCGTTTTGGAGAATGAATCAAGCTTAAAATTCATTCTCCTACCCTCATTCACGTGCCATGGAAAATTAATGCATCCACCCAATATATTTTTAGAAGGAATTTATTCCTTACTCTCACATCATCCTTATTTTCCAGAGTAATAGATGTGAGATGGCGAAGAGTGAGCAAGATTTTTTTTCCTTCCTTCTTTAAAGTAAATCTCCATCTTGTTGCCAGCCGTGCCCAAACCTCTCAAACCCAAAGAGTCTGTATCATCCCTTTATCCCGAGCTCCCTCTGCCCTGTGCCCACCTCCTGAGAGTGAGCGGGGACAAAAGGCATAGTGCAAACTGTCACCAGGACAGGTTGATGGCATCCCGACATCGGTGGCACTGAGATTTCCCACCGACCACACCGTTCCTGACAGGGTAAGAGAGAAGGGGGAGGGGACACAGGCCATGCCAACCTGGATGGATGCTCCTGGTTCCCCATTCCCAGGGATCTTGGAGGCAACAGGCTCTCCACGTCGTGTCCCTCCTGCCCCTGCCCCACTGCTCCCACCCTCCAACAACACATCCCACCACGAACATCACCCAGCTCATTTCACAGCCCATTAGCAAGAAATAAATATTAATATAATATGATATTATTCTGATGAAAGTGAAAAATGTGACTATAATAAGGCTATCGTGTTCTACTGGATTAATACGCCTGTTAATTACCAGCAGTTCCTGTGGTCTCCAGCCTAACGGATGGCCCTCGGTAAGCAGCGCTCAGAGCTCCCGTTCAGGAGGTTCCTAAGGCTCAGAGCAAGCCCAAGATGATGGTGGCGTGGACATAACCACATAACCCAGCCCATCGGTGGCACTTTGTTGGCCCAGCTGCACTGCTCCCATCTGGGAGCCCATGAGAAAATAAGGAGAAGCCTCCTTCAACCATGGGGACACATGGTGGGGACAGTGCCTGGAGAACTGGCCTTGGTCACCTTGCAGGCTCCTGGGTGCCCTGGGAAGTCCCTCCTCTCTCCTGTGCCTCCCCATCAGTATCTGAAAAATACACTTTAGGGGTTAAGGCCGCAACATTTTTTGTTCTACGGCTCCAGCCGTTACAGGGAAGAGCCCTCGGGTCCTGCAAAATGTTTGTTTTTGCAAAAAAATCCCCAATCTAATGCCCTTCTGTTCAACTCAAAATAAAACATCCTACTCAATTAAAAAATTCTGTAATGTCAAAGGTGAAAGCACTCTTGACATATTGGGCCCAAAACTGAAATTTCCAAATGGAAAAACTCAAAAAATCCCACTTTCAAATTGCCAAAGGGAAACTTAACTTTCATGCCACCAAAAAGTTCATTTCTTATCTCTTTCTACCTGGAACCCGTATCCAACCTTTGCCTGCATTTCAAATCGGGTCTGTCATCCCCAAAATCACATTTTTCAGTGACCAAGTTGAAAGCACTCTCCCCCCCAAACCACCCCCCAACTCTGCCGTGTCCTTCTCCAGCCCAAGCACCGGAGCCCTCTGCAGCCACCGGAGCCGGGTGGTCCCGGGGGGTTTGAGAGGATCAGAGCACTGACACCAAGGAGCTGTGGCCACTCTGAAGAGAACTGCAAAAAGGCTCTAACGTGATTAAGATGATCCTCACCACAAAAAAAACCAAACCCAGTCTGCTGTGGGTGCTCTCTCCTCCGTGATGGGGAGCCAAAGTGGCTTCTGCTGGTGGCCCCATGTCACACAAGGTAGGGCTTGACCGGAGGCACCCCGAGCTGCCATCGTGTGGTTGATCCAAAGCAAGCCCCACCTCAGCTGCGTCATTTTTGTCAAAATCTCCCACTCACCCCCAAGTTAAAGTCTCTTTAAACTTCCCACCCCAGCTTTAAAAACTCTCCACCCATTTTTCCAAACAGACACACAAAAACTCCCACCAAACCGCTGCTCTGGGAACGTTTGTTCCTTCCTGACACACGGGCGTCCCTCCGGGGACGTGGAACGGATAAGGCTGACACCTCTCAGGAGGTCTGGAGATGAAAAATGCGAAGAGATGTGACAAATCCCTGTCGACACAGCCCCGGGGGCTGGCAGCTGCCATGCCCTGTCCCAAGTCACCCGGCTCAGCGTTGGCCAGGACCCCATCCGAGGGCAACGCCGCAGCCTCCCGCCGGCGTTCCTCTCCCCCTGAAATGTTATTTAAGAAGTTTTTGCCGCCTTCACTTTGCACAGCCTGGTGCTGTTCATTTCAGGTTCGCTAGGAACGTTCTCCAGCTGAATACTGAGTGAAATAAATTCAAATCCTACTCTGCAAATGACACTGCACATAAATATTCAGTAAATTAGCAGCACACTTTTATAGATTTATCAGTCATTGCTGGCACAGAATGACAGGCAATGTTGTAGCTGAAATATTAATGCTGACAAATTAATGATTTCTGAGTAAATGATGTCATTTTTGCACCGTTTCATTAAAATTTACTCACTTTCAATATCAGCTTCATTTCTACGCCAAAAAAAAATTAAAATCATTTTCATTCTCTTTCTCTCTCTCTTTTCCTCTAGGAGCCTTTTTTTTTGAACCCAAAGGGCATAAATTTCCTACCAATCTGCTCTGAGGAAGAATAGGGCCTGAAGTTTGCAGGGAGGGCAAGTAGCGGACCCCCGGGCTGCTCTACCACCCCCATCCCACCACACATGGGAGCCGTGTCCTCTCCTTGCATCCCACTGGAGCCAAGTGCTCCCTACTTGGAGCATCGATGGGATGCTACTGAATAACCTCCTGCCTTCACCAGGACCCTCGCTGCCAAGCACTATTAAAACCTGTAGACATAGAATCCTAGAATGGTCCAGGCTGGAAAGGACCTCTAGGGTCATCTAGTCCCACCTCCCCGCAGTCAGCAGGGATCCCCCCAACTAGATCAGGTTGCCCAGGGCCTCCTCGAGCCTCCTCTTGAATATCTCCAGGGAAGGGACCTCAGTCACCTCCCTGGGCAACCTGTTGCAGTGTTCCACCACGCTCAGAGTAAAGAAGTAGTAAAGACATCACCCCCAGCATCAGCTGATGTTCTGCTGCTCTACTCCACGGCCCCTTCATGCTGTGGGCAGGAGGAAACATGGCAGCAGCCTGTTTATCACACCAGGGATGCATCACTGAGAGCATCTTCTGCCACTCTTACTCATCCAGGAGGCTCCTCGGCACCCTGAGCCCCGTGGTGAGGGATGACAGGCTACAAACAGGCGGAGAGAAGAGGTCAGGATGTCACCCCAACCAACCCTACGCACCCCATGAGGTCCCCAGAGCATTGATGGGTAGCAGCAGGGCTCTCTCACGTGTTCCCCAAAGCAAAGCAGGGAGCACCTCTGGGGTTCACAGTGGTTTTGAGAAGACAAAGGTGATTTTACCCATGGTTGCCCATCGGGGATCTCCTCCCTGGAGCCTTTGCCACCCGCTGCCATCTTTTATACGCCGCATTGGGTATTTTTGGCAAATTACCCCATCAAAAGCCTTCCCACCCTGTCTGTCATCCTGGACAGGACTGGTGAAAAGGGAAAGGGGAAAAAAAAGGCAGGGAGAGAGGGAGAGAGAAAGAGCCTGGAGAAGGTTTTACCCAGGATTCCCTGGGCTGAGCTATATCAGTCAATCTCCGGGCTAATTCGTGTCAGTACTTGTTTCCTATCTCCTTGAGTCTCCAGCGGAAGGTTGATAAAATTGAAGTGGAAATGAAGTTGGATGCACAGGAGGATACATACAACAATAGCCTGGTGAAATGGGTTTGTATCCCTGATACACTCTTTGGAGCATCAGGATTCGTGGTGACCTTGACAGTGTCCTTGGGAGAATAAAATAAAATAAAAGGGAGAATTTCTGTCTGCCAGAAGAAATTTAAAGCAAAGCTCTACGTTTACCACATCGACTTCGGAGCGTGGAGGAGCGACGGAGGCTCCTGGCGCTGAGGACTCGGCTTATTTATCCAGTGGGAGTTTATGTTTGCACAAGTACTTCCCCAGCTCTCTGTCTAAAATGCAAAGAGAGCGCCTTGTTATAGCAACCGAAGATGCCCGTTTTCTTGTAAGAAAGTCTCCGTTGCCTCAACTAGTTGTTGATGAATAGAAGGAAAGTTGTCACAGGTTTAAATAAAATGTCCCTCCGAGCGTGTGTGCAGCGTGTTTCTCTCCAGGCTGCCCGGACCGACTGTCAATACTGCGGGAGCACAATCTCCGAGACAAACTCCGCCGAGGCGCTCCCCAGTTAAATACAAGATGAATCTCTGTTTGCCAGCCCCCTTAAAATAAAAACACTGAGAATAACTGCAGCGAGACAGAGACGGGGAAGGGGGAGAGGAGCCCACAAAAGCGTTCACAGCACAGAAAAAAAGAGGAGCTGCTGCTGAAGAGTAGACGCCGTTACCAATAAGAAATATTAACACAGCCCTTTGCTACCTCTGGTTTTTGAGCCGGGTGTACAGACAGGCATGTAGAGCCCTCTGCAGCCCCTTGCCTGACACCAGCCCCTTCCTCACAGAGAGCTGCAATGCCCAGGGCCTCGTGCTGGAGCTGCCTGAACGACGGAAATGAGGGTTTCCCATAAAAATCAGAGCAGCCCACGTTTTTACGGGGTTGGAGCTATTTTAACCGCAGGTAAATACAAAGAGGCATCCAGTTTTCTTCAGCTGCTTTTTCTGCTACTTCTAGATCTCTTTGGCTTTGAGGCTCAGTGTCGACACAGGGGCTAGGAGATGCTGTGGGCGCGAGCAGAGGCACGGTGCTGGCCCTGGCCTGCTCCTAGCCCTGGGGAGATGCCACCTGGGAAGCTCTCCCTCCAGGGAACGAGTTCATACAGCGTCACATTTCAGCTTGGTGGAAAAGTTAATTAATTGTAATTTGGTGGCACTAAAGTGGAAAACAAGTACAGGTAGCGGGTAGAACCGATGCTTTCCTTCTATGTGGTGTGTACACAAGGTGAAATAGAGTTGGGGGCTGCCCCCGGCTCAGTAATCTCAACACTTTCACCTTTTCCTTTACAGAGAGCTTTATGGAAAAGACAAATTTAAAGTAACAGGTTTAGGCCCCTTGGCTGGAGAAGAGACTGTTCCCCAAGCAAGTGCAGAAAACTGAACAAAATCCTTTAACATCAAACCAAACAGATCCTGGGAAGGCTCAGAGCAATGAGATCATGGAAAACCACAGCTTCTGATGGTTTGTCTGGGCCTGGCCCTTAGTCCCAGCAGTTCCCAGCAGAGTGAAGGTGGAGTTAAGGCCCCCGTATTTGCAATAAATAAAACCAAACCCCTCCTCCATTAGGAAGGGAAGGGCAGTGGAAGTGTGCTCTGGAGCGGGCACATCCCGAGCCACCGAGCACCCACCGCCGCCAGCCTCCCCGGATTTGGCTAATAAGAACCAGCTGGGTTTTTCCACTCTGATAGCTGTGAGAAACTGATGACAACCTGTTTGACCGCTGACCTCTGAACTTGACCCCCTGCTAATACCTTCAGCTGCTGATTGTCATGGGTGGCTGGCAGAGCCCTTTGTCTTTTGCTGTTTTGGAGTCCAGACAGATAAATGATTTCTATTTGTCCTTTGGCGCAACGGAAGAGCTGATCGATATTATCCACGAATGATGTCAAGGATTTGTCGCCACAGCTTATGAATGACAAAACACTACCCAAAAAAACACCTTTTGGGGCAAAAGATTGAAAGCTGGAAAGGTTTATTGATTTTTGCTTTCTTAAATAGCAGCTCAAGCCACAAAAGAGAAAACGAAAAGCTTTGTGTGCTAAAATGCAGCAAAAAGCTTCCTCGAGAACAACGATTAGATCAGCTCTTGCATTTAAGTACTATGTGCCTTGCCACAGTCAACTGCTCAATTTTGTCTGCTAAGCCCACTGCAATTTCCACCCATTTTTCCTTATTTCAAAAGCGTTTGTATAGTGAAATACCAGTCTCTGGAATAAAATGCTTCTCTGCTTTTGGCCACTGGTCAGTCAGGAGAAGGCAGGCAGTGAGCTCAGGGAAGCAGAAGAAAAGCTTTTACATCCAAACACTGGAAAGGTGGGCTCGGGTCCCACCTCTACCCTGGGCACCCGTGGCATCCCAGCAAATCATGGTTTGTCCACCTCAGGGCAAGGGATGCTCTGGCCACATGGTGCTCAGCCATGCTCCCTGCCTCCCTCCTAACCCCACTGCATGTAGGAGGAGATCATGACCTAGGACATTTCCTGGGCAAACATAGATTTAAGAGAGAGTTGATGAAATGAAATGAAATGGGCCCTTCTTGCATGTCTGTCCCTCGCGGCCCCGATTTTGTGCCTCCACTGGAGAAAGAAAAGTTAAGCTTTTCCAAGAGCCTGGGGAAACCCATGTTCCCACCTCAGACCCTCCCTGTGAGAGGCAGGAGGAGCGTCTGTGGGAGACACCACTGCTTTCTCGAGCTGAGCTTAACGGAGCTAAAGGGAAGGTTCCAGCCTGCCTGTTCTAATCCAGCAAAGCCCCTCTAAAAAGGCATCCAGAAACCCCACACTGTGATACACTGTTCAGCCACACAACTGATGTTTAAAGAGCATTTAAAGGGGGGCAAAAACCCCAGGGTAATTCTAAAACCCAAATGCTAACAGAGATAGGGATCACTAGACTAATTTTAAATATGAGGACAGGGAAAAGCAGAAATGAAGAGGTCTCAGGCCAGCTCTCTGGAGCCAAGGAGAAGGTTTGGGCAGATGTGGGTGCGAGCGCAGCCCAAGCACAGACCAGTTTTTCCCACCAGATCTTTCATTTTCCAAGCTTTACACCTCTCATCCTGCTGGCTGAAAAACCTCCAAAACTCAGCGCCAACCCTAGATGAAAGCAGAGAATTTCTCCCAGCCTTGCCTGAAGCTCACTGTACCTTGCCCAGCCCTCAGGTGCCTGCACGGTTTGGTTTTGGCGGCACCAGCACCCAGTTCCTGGATCACCCTGGTTTTAAAAGGCTGGAGCTCTCTGGGGTGAGGGAGGCTTCTCCCAGATCCCCTGATCTTCATGAGAAACGAAACTTGGCAGAAGTTTTTGCTCAAGAACTTGGACTACAGGAATGAGACAGCATTTGGAAGCACTTGTGCTGCAAGGACAGGGAGGATATAAAAGCACAGGGACCTAAAAGGGACCTCACCTGCAGCTCCGGGCAAGTTTGCTGAGCCTGTTTTGGGGGAAATTCCATGCTGTTTGAACCGCGTTCCTCCCCAAAGCCCACAGGAGCCTCCCTCATGGCCCACTGCAGCGTTACAAATGACCCAAACCGCCGAGCGCTCTCCAGCCACGTCATTCCTCTTCTCCCCTTTGAGCTTTTATTTTGATCTGCGAAGTGTGTCCCACCGCCGGTGCCAAAGGAAGTTCCCGAGACAATGTACACCGTGTTGTGCTCATGGCACTCGCCTCTTCATTTGTCCTCCTTGGGTAGCTTGACAGCTCGTTTCCCTAAATTTACAGAGCTCACATTTCACATATGCATTATTCATTATGAAAGAATCTAAATTCCTACACAATATCCTGAATCAGAGCGTAAACTGATTTAAGCACCTGGCTAACAAGCTGGGTGGCTCCAGCTTTGGGCTCTTAATCAGATGCTCATTAAGAGGTACGGCCTGGCTTCTACTTCTAGAATCCAGACTTCATAAAAAAAAATGCCTTAAATCGGAACCCAGCCCTCAAAGGAAGGCACTGAGGATTTCTGTTCATCCCTGGAAAACTTGGCCTCGGCTTTCCCGCAAGTGGTGTTTTACACCCCGCTTGCAGCCGCAAAGACGCTTTTAAGAAAGCGTTTTCTAAGTAATGAAACGCCTCCGAGTGCGGGGATTAGAGGTAATCCAATTCCTTTATCAAACAAAGATGCCATCCTGGCCTTTGAAATACAAAGGAGGAAATTCCCTCGCTGTTTTCCATCTTACAGTTCTATCACATAACGCACTCGCCAAGGGGCTTGGCCGGCGCCGCAGACCCTGGCGCGGCCACGTCTTGAGAAAGCGAAAGGGCTCGGCCTCCCCCGCCACCTGCTCACGCTTCTGCATGATCTGGCCAGAGAGGGATTAATCCCTACATTTTGATTTTTCCCATCTGCTTTGCATCAAAGATAACCCCCTCGTCAATCCTGAGACAGAACCCGTGCGTAAAGAGCAGGGAACACCCTGCCTCGCCGCAGATTTGGCTGTGACAAATGTAACGCTTTCTTGAGGGTTCTGTTTGTTTAATTAAATTTTCCGCACGGATAAAATGTTTTGTGAAATTTCCACTGTGGGGTGTTGTAATTAAAAACTGGTGAACTCGATACAGACAGGCAACTATTGTAAAGCTGCCTTTGTCTGCCGCTTGAATACCGGCAGCGGTTGTTCAGCTCGACAAGTCGGGGTTTGCTTTTGGGTGCCAAGAGCTTCCCAAACGAGGTGCAACTCTTGGAGCAACGCTCACCAGTGGAGCAGTGCATCTGCTTCAAAGATGAGGATGCTTCTCCTACCTCAAAAAACCCCAAAGGAAACAGAAAAGAAGTAGGAAAGGCAAACCAAGACACAAACTAACTCTACCCCAAACTCTGTAAAAATCTCCAACTTTTCTTTGATGCTCAGGGACCGTCACGTTTTTCAAACTGATCTAATTTCCCCTTGGCTTGATTATTCTGCACGTTGCTGTGAGAAGGGTCCTGGCTGCTATCACTGCCTGAGGAAAGACTCCGAAAGGGCATTTTAGTGGCCAACAAACACGCTGTGCTACCCCCACCTGAACAAATGAGAAGAAAATCACGGGAATAGAGTGAAACTGTGAGCAATCAGAACAGATGTTGCACCCGTTTACTTAAAAATGAACTTTCTTGTGAAATCAAAACCTCGCATCCCAGCTGTGAATTCAGATGAGGTGTTTCCCTGAAGAGCTGGCTACTTCTCCATGTAGAAGGGTAATGAAGTAAGCAGGGGACTGGTGGCTTCAGAAGATCAACCTGGCTAAGCAGCAAGGAGGGGTCGGATGCTGGCCCAGACACGGAGGAGGATCAGAATCATTCTCACGTTGTGGGGAAGAGGAGCTGGAGAGAAGAGGGCTCAGATCTGACCCCCCCCCAAAACTCCTTACAGGTCCATGCCTCCATAACAGGTTGAGTCTGAGTGCAGCTCTACGGCCAGAAAATCTTAGATCTTAATTTTATAATATCAGCCTCCATTCCACGTGACATTGATTTTCCTCCAAGTCTCGGCGCAAATCCATGAATCAGCCCATGCATGATAGGGGAACGAGAAATAAAACCACAAAATATTTTTATGATTCTTTTTCTGGAGCTGGCAGCACAGCCTCAGTAAGTCACCAAAAAAAAAAAAGACAAAAAGAAAAATCAACAGAGGAAATGCATTCCATTCCCTTGCATTTTGCTCCACCCTTTGGTAGTACAGATTAAGTAAAGGAGCCCCGTGTAAGGGACTTGTATTACAGAGTAGGGTCGGTGGGAATCGAGGGCTGGGGGTGGAGCACGAAGCTTTTCCTTCTTCCACATTGACCTATTTCTCTGTCATTTTATCTGCACGAGTCGGAGCCCGGGCGCGGGACAGCAGCCCGATGTGAATTAGCGGAGGGGCTATTCACCACCTGTTTGAACTGTCAAGTTATGTGGGAAAGCATATCAATTAACGGCCCTGATTATCTCATCAGACTTCCCATCTGACAAAACAGTCACCCCTTTTCCAGCCTAATCCCCCCGGAAAGCCCCGGCCGGGGCTGGGTGCGGAGCGATGCCCGTCTCCCAGGCTCTGCCCTTCCCTGTGTGCAGCCAAGTAGTTTCCCCCTGCAGACAGCAGGTATTTGGGTTAAATTCCCAGGAGCCTCCTATGTTCCCTTATAGCTTAAAAAGCTGGGACACCGGCCAGGAAAAAGGACCTTCGGTGACCTGCTCTTAACCCCCGAGGAAAGTTACACAAACTCTTTCACGCTTGGCTGGGATCGCTGTGTAGGAGTTGGCCAAAACAATACTTTCCCTTGTGTTTGCCTACCTTATTAAATATCAATTAATATTTATGGAAGTTTATAAACAGTGCAGCTTTGGTTTCAAGGGTGCTTAGAAATTTGATCTCCTCCCTCCTTTCCCTCCCCCCGGCAGCATTTCTCATGCTCACTGCTGCATGGTGAGACATCCCCCACCCCAGCTCCTCCACCAAGGGATGGGGGTCCCAGGGGCTGGGAAGGGTAGGGGTGTCCCAGGGCTGGGGGGATCCTGGGGATGGGGGTCCCAGGAAGGGAGTGCTCCCAGGCTGGGGAATCCCTAGGGGTGTGCATCCCACTCTGCACCCCAGCCCCACTGCCTGCAGCCTCTCAGGGCCACCCCCCCACACACACTCCAGACCCCACCGTCCTGCTCATCCCTGTGTAAAAATTCTGAGGCCCAGAGAGATGACGGCGGCACAGAGGGGTGCCAGACCAGGATCAGGCCAGATGGGTTTATACCAAGTCATCTGTATTTATTGTAAATCCATTCTCCATGCTTTTTTTTTTTTTTTCCCTATTGACACACTACTTTGTTTTAAATTATGTTTAATTTAAAGGATTTTTCTGTACCCTTATTTCCTAGGAAGAGGCTTTCTAAAAGGCTCCTGCTGATTAATTGTTGCTGGGCTCCTGCCAAGTGTTGGAAGTTTTACATGGAAAGAGAAAATACCTCTCTCTCTCTCTCTCTCTCCACTTGCCCATGCCTTTTCTGTTTGCTACTTCAGTCTATTTTACAAACATATGGCCTGTCATTCAAGCCAGAGAGCACCATCCTGCTGTCAATATTTCCCTCCCCATCACAAAGATTAACATCAGAGGCTCCGGCGGCGGAGGCTGGGGTTTCTCGCCTCTCGCCCCAGCACCGCGCTGCTCTTTGCCATGCAGCGAACACGCTGCCTCCCACCGCCCGACGCCGCTCAGAAATCACTCCTGCTCCTGCTTTCACTCCTCTGCTTATTTTTACTGGATAAATCAACACAGCACAGGTGTTCATTGCCCCATTTTTCACAGTCCCTTTTAAATTTGCTCTTTATTATTTGTAGCAACTCGGAACACTTGAAGTTTAATAATATTAAAAAAAACAAGGCTTTTTTATTATTTTTTTTTTTTTTGCCTGCCCTTGGCTTACCCTTCATAACAAGCCAAGTCCCACAGTATACTACAGTTGGGTTTGACACCGTGGCAGTAACTAGAAAATATTATAGAGTTTGGTTTCCTTTTATTTTCCAAACACAGACCACGGCCAATCTTGCCAGCGCTTTGCAGTTATTTCTGCAGCACCACTAAGTTTTCCCTGGCACGCTGGCAGCCGGGTGGCACGGTGGCCACAGGGATGGGCTGGGGAAGGAGCCAGGATCAACCCAGGGCAGGACCTCAGGCAGAAGAGTTTGCCTGAGCTTCCTCACACCCAAGCTTGATAAAGCAACGCCGGCCACATCCCAGGTGAGACACACCAAAAAAGCATCGCCCCAAATGCCATCTCCTCCCCGAGCATCCCCCCTTGCACGGAACAGGCACCTCTTTGTTGAGCTCGGAGCAGCTCATCCCATTTGTCTGGCTGGTGCTGGGAGCTGTGGGCAAGCTCTGCCGGGGCGCAGGGGCTGGAAGGAAAGCAGCACTAGCCCAGGCGGGCTTATCTTTGATGGCTATCGTGGGGACCATCTGAAGGCCATTAGGTAAGAGGGTGTCAGGTTTAACGTGTCAGACAAAACCCTGTGCTTGGCCTGCCGGACCCTGCAACCCGAGAGTTTGAGAAGGATTTAGGGCTGGATTCCTTTCTGGGCTTCCAAAAATAAACTCCTGCAAGCCCGATTCAAAAAGCAACATTTCATTACTGGGAATAGACTTTGACACAACCTGGTACATTTCTGCAAGCACACGGACTGTGGATGATAGTAAGGAACAGTCAAGAAAAAAATCCAAACCAAACCAAAACAATCCCCACTAGCAAACAAACCCTTTAATCTCATGCACGGTTGTTATTTTTCACTCTTTCTCTCCACATTCACCTCCCAAACCTATCGCCATTTAATGCTGAAAAGTAGCTGTGATGTTTTAATAGCTCAGATCAATAGCGAACCCCCTCCATCCTTCTCTTTTTTTAACCTCCAAAATTATTTTCGGCAAGGCTACGTTCGGTTTATCCTTATTTATTTATTACTTAATCGGTAGAGAACCCTTGAGGCAAAATAGCCTCGTTTGCAAGAAAGATCAGGTGCCAGAAGCAGCGAAGGCAGAGCTACAAATCAGTATGCAAACCAGCTTCCATCCACCAGCATAAAGGATCTCCAACACAGCACATGTGTTATTTGCTTACATTACTTAACACGGTTTAACACGTATTTTTAAACAGAACCCTTGTTTGTAAGAGCCACAATAAGGAAGGGCAAGGAGTTGTTTCCAAACCACGGTAAAAATTGGAAAATTTTTATTATGCAGGGAAAGCGCATCTACCCCAAACAACGCTCTGCAATCAATTTTTGCCTCGTTAACACGTTCCATGAAAGATGCCCTGTCTATCCATTAAGTGTTGCTCCTGCATGTCTCTCCTAAATCTTTACATTCGTTACTGTTAATTATTATTTATACAATTTCTTTTACCCTGGAACTGGTAGAAGGTGCTGGATTGGCCTCTACGTGGGAAGAGCTTCTGGTTCTGCCACCCATTAAAAATGACCCCCCAGATCTTCTGCCCCATTTTAGGCCTGAAGAGACAAAGGGCAAATTTTGTGAAGGTGGGATTTTTGTGCTCACTAAAAAGAGGGGTGGTCTCACCCCCTGCTCACACACGTAGAACGCAATTCCATGTCATTAAACCTCTGGGGGTCTGAGGGACATAAAGCCCTCTCTTTCTGCTGGAATAAACCCATCTATTAAAGTGAAACACACGAAACTCGCTAACTTTTAAAAGAACTTGTTTGGTGTTAGAGGCTTTCTTAAGCTATATTTCCCCAAATCCAATGATTAAAGGATTCCCTCATTTCTTTTCCTCATCCCTATGTAGGGAGACAGGTAATAGATCAATCCGATAACTGGCATTAAGATGTCACTTTAACAATGGCTTGTTCTGAATGGTGAAAATAGCCAAGACTTGGATGAAAGATCTGAGTATGAGTCCTCGTGTCACGGGCTGGGAGATGGCAGGAGGATAACAGGATATTGTCATGCTAAGGACATCTAAAAGCAGAAGGAAGGGAGGAACCAGCTAACGAAGTGGTAACACATCCCAGTAAAAGATGACCCACCTTCTGTGCCAGACGGGGCCAGGGAGTCAGAGGGGTCTGGCCACAGTCAAACGCAGTAACAGGCAGCATTACAGAGGGGTATTTAAGTGCCAGCAAACTTAAGGCTGGATGTCTGAAGGTACATTTCTTTAAGAAATAGGGTTTTTTTGTTGTCCAGAGATATTTACAGCCCATGTTGGCAGCACTGCAATAAGCCCACAGTACAGGGCTGCTTATGGAATAAAATTACTCGCCTTAACCAAGCATACTGTAAATTTTCAAGAGCCAGTAGTGTCCTGTTGAAAACAGGGCCTTGCATTTGATTTAGGGCAAAGTATACTTCGCAGCATTCTGTTCATTGTCTTTACAGGAGATCCTTCACCACGGGAGCAAGCAGGGGACAGTACCTCATGTCAGGGATGCTCACAGCAGGACCGGACTTATCATACCCAGGGTCACCCCACAACTCAGACCAGCATGTCCCCAAAGGCGTTTGTGTGCTGTGAGACAGCAGAAACCTGGGTTTGCAGAGATTTATGCTCAGGGGTGAACGTCAGTCCTAGAGGGGGATCCTTCTGCTCTCAAACAAACCCCTTCCCCAGGACGAGGGCACACACAGGAGACCGCAGGACCAAGAGGGTCAGCCAAATCTGTGGTTTCCTGGTATGAACGAATGCCAGAGGAAATCCAGGAGCTTGGTCAAGCATTTCCTTCAGGTGGATTTTTGCTATGCCTGAATCTGCCAGTCCTGAATGTGGCCTGCGGCCTCTGCTCCCGAATTTCTGACATTATCCCAATAGCTTCCTGCAAGCCTGGAGCGAGCTTTCTAAACTAACACGGGCCGTATCTCAAGTTTGTAACAGCCTGACTTAAGAACTTCCTGTATTTTTGCAGTGCTTCTGTGATGTGTCATGTGGATACACACACACGTATAAATATACACATATGGAGAAATAGGAAATATGTAGAAAAAGGGAAATGCTCAGGAGGAAATCTGAGGCGCAATGAGAAAAAATTATCAGAACTGGAGAAAAATGTTGAGGTTTCTGACCAGCCAAGGATGAATACAGCCAAGAGCTGCCCATTTGAAATGGGGCTTTCCATGACCTTAGCTCCTCATGCTCCTCATCTCCTCTGGGGATGAGGAAAAAGGAGCACAACACAGCTGGTGATTAACTGCGCAACCCAAAGCTCTCCCAGAAAAACCCTTTCGACCACGAAAGATATTATTCTCCCACTTAATAAAAGCTTACCCCAAAATCCCACCATTGATAGCATCAACCTTCAGCCTGCGATGCCAGAGTGACCTGAAGCCACTGGGTCCAAGGCCCGCTCTTAACCCCGGTGTATGAAAACACTCTGCGTGTGACCTGCCGATTGATTTACAGTACGGTGAGGGGACAGTGGATTAACAGTGTGTGTAGCTGGATCAGCTTCCAAGCTAGAAAATAAGCTCAGCCTGCTTTAAATCCATGCATGGGAAAATTTAGCATCACCCTCTCCAAAGCTCATTTACAATTTACACTCCCAGAGGTTGGTGGTTTGGTGTTTTTTTACAGTGTCAGCAATCAGGCGATCAACAGTCTCTTGGAAGTCAAACACCCCAAACTTCCACAGAGCAGCACGGTTCCTCCTCCCACTCATCCCTCTTGTTTGTGTTGCTTCCAAGGGGAGATGTTCTCCTTCTTCCAAAGAGAAGAAAGGGGCAGGCAGTGAAGTGGAGCATGGAAGCTCTCCTTGGCTGGAGGAGATGGGAAGGAGGAAGAGACACAGCTCACCTCCACGTTCAGTGGCCAAAAACAGAGCAAAAAGGAAAAATCACTACATGAAAGTAACAGTGACCTAACCAAGGCAATAAGGTGACATCGTAACAGAACAGAATTTGTCCAAAAGTACCAAAGGGAATTTGTTCTGATAGAATAAATAAGGAAAAAATATACTGTCATGAAGAGCAAAGTCTGCTCCACTGGGCTGAAACTGGGGTGACAGAGCAGCACCATGTCCACCTGGCAGGGCATAAGAACAATGTGGCTGTGGTGGCAATCAGGAATTGCCCATGTTGGGAAAGGAAACCTCAAGCCAAGGCAGCTCCACTTGCTGTTCGGTTGTCGGTTCTCACGCTGCCCAGATGTGCAACGTGGGGCATTTTTCTTGTAAAAACTCAGTAACATTAGATTTTGTTTAAATAAAACTGAACAGCAGGGCCAATTTGCATGTTTGCAAGCACATGGGCAGCACTGCCTGCTCCCCATCCACTCCAGTGGGCTGGACCTGTCCCCTCCCGCCCCACAGACAGGCAAAAGAAGCAGCAGATTTCAGAATCCCTTCCTCAAAACTACCAGAAAACCAAAGGTTTAAGTGAGAAGTTAGAAAACCAAACAAAACGCAAGGTGTTCCGAAACAGTAAAGACTCTGTCGGGAACAGAAACTGAAGCAGAGGAAATCCTCAGACTTTTCATCTGCTTCACGGTGTAATAAAACGTGATACCAGGAAGGCAACTCGGTAACTGAATTACTTATCCTCGAGAGCCTGAAATGCTCCAAAATCAGATTGTGTATTTCCTTAGAGCTGTTCATACCACACTGACAGCAGCGAGAACTGACACGGTCACAAGGGCCCTTCAACAGCAGCTCGGGTACCGCAGGATGCGGGCTCAGCCCCTGAGGAAACCGAGGCACCAAAGGGGAGGGGAGCTGGGATGCAGTCTCTGCCAGCAGCTCTGCAAACACCTCTCACCTTTTCTTTCTTTTTTTCTGGGGAATGGGAAGGATGTGGAACACCACTGACAATCCCCAGGAAAGATTATATTTACCCTTAGGGGTCTCTAAAGAGACTTTCGAAAAACACTTCATTTTAGGGGCTTTGGGAATAGATCAGATTTCACAAGTCACCAAGTCCTGCAGTACCAGTTTCCTTAATCCTTTTAAATGCCCTTCTGCCCAACACACCGCTCCTGCCGCACAAACTGGATGCTTTGCTATTATTATCCTCACTATCCCGTCCAGGGGCTATGTACAGTGCACACAGGCTCGGCGTGGTTAAAGTTTGCCTTTCAAGTGGCATTGCCTCCTCCTCTCTGTTTCTCTTTTCCTTCCACCGAAGTAAGAAAACAGAAACAAAGCCGCTTCCTCAGAGCTGTCTCGAGCAGCCGGTGTCTGCAGAGAATGAGGATGCGCCACAAATTAATAAGGATTAGGAAAAAAGAGGATGATGGACGCGATACTGAGAATTCCCACTTAGTGCAGTTCATAGCAGTGTACAGTTTGAAATAATTATTGAGTTCACTCTCAGCCTAAGTTATTTTTTTTTCCCAGAGATCAGCTCCGCTACAGAGTCCTGCTGTCCCTCACAGGGTATAAGGAGGTGACACCGAGTCAAGGTGGCCCAGACCACATCAGTTCATCAAACACAGAGCTGATAGCCAGGAGACCAGAGGCTCCTCTTCCACCCAGGCGTGTGGAGCACAGGGAGCCACGGCAGCATCGTCACTGGTGGCAGCGCCTCTCCAAGGGACGGCCACCGTCCCTCAGGGAAAGGACAAGCCCTGGCAGACCAGCCAGAGCTCACCCCAGGGGACACTTTGGGCTTTTTCCACCCCACTGTACAAAGAACAAACTGATCCCATCTCACTGTGGCCTGGAAAACCCCACTGGCAGCTTCAACTTCAAGTTGTTACTAAACGAGGCCAGAGCACAGCTACTGACAACCACCAAGGGCTCCAAATACATCTGTGGATGAGAACGTGCTCCTTCCTCTTCCCTCCCTGGCACCACGCTGCTGGTCTGCAGCAGGGCAGGGATGGCACAGTGAGGATAAACCCCTCCTTTTGCAGAGCATCCCTTCTGAGTCTCTGTAGGAGTGGTGAACTCTGGCACAGCCGTGCACCGAGAGCATTCCCCTACACCCAAAGTGCGCATGTGCCTGCACACGCAGCCACACTGTCCCTCCAGAGCTGGTACGTCTCTATCTGAGGTGACACAGGCAACAAAAGGGATGCATCTCCTCCCCCCACCCCCGGCCACCCGTCCCCATCCATCGAGTGATACAGATGGGCAGTTCAGGAGGACTGTGTGCACATATGCAGAGATGCTCTCATGTCCTTTGACCCTTCATCCCTCCATCATGGGAGATCTATAACATTTACAATCCAAAAAACAAAAGAGAAGGGAGAGTAGGGCCAGAATTCATCTTCCAGCCTGACACCTAGCGTTAATTAACGACTTAAAAATCAATGACATAAGGGACAGGCAGCAAATGACACCTCCACGCAGAGCCTGCCTGCTCTCAGGAGCAAGAAAAAGAATATATCTGAGGACAGCTTTGACGCACGCTGTATAAGGGGGAGCAGTGAGGCTGGCACCCCCAGCCCAGCCATCCCTGCCAGTTCACAAACCCTAAATTCCCCCACTTTATTATTCCATTTTCCAGCCACCAGAGTGCTATGCTTAGGTGTCCCCAGGGAAGTTGCTCCCAAAGGCAGGTGAAGCTTGATGTGTTTTAAAGCTGGGCATAGAGCAAAAGCACCGGAAGGTCTAAATGAGAGATGTGTTTTTAAAAAACTCTAAGATGTGTTCGCTGTATGTTTTGGGGGACAAAAGGCCAGTGCTCTTTATTCACCTGGGCCCAGCTGGGTCTTGGATCCCAGCTCCCGGGTTCCTTCCAGGCATCCCATACCACAGGTGAAAGTAAGGCAGGTCCATCTATTGCCAATCTGAACAGCAGAAGGCATCCCCAGGGCTCCCAGGGCTTTTTTCCGCTTCGGCTGTTTTAACACCCATGTATCTCCACACAGTAAAATGGCTTGTGATACACATCACCACGGGATCACGCAGGACCAGTGATTTCCCTTTAAAACTAAATGAAAAATTAAGTGTGCATGTGGCCAAAATGTTGCTCATGGGGCAAATACGGCCAAGGTGGCTCCGCTGTCCCCAGAGGGACCGCAGCCAGGCAGCCTCATGGGCACAGCTTCCCTTGGCTCTGTCTGGCACAAGCTGGGGACAGGATGTCAGCGGGTGCCTCCAACGGGGCTCACTGGCATCTCCCACGCAGGGGAACAGAAACAGCAGAAGGGAATAATGTAGAATGGCTTGGGTTGGAAGGGACTTTAAAGATCATCTAGTTCCAACTGCCTGCCCTGGGCAGGGACACCTCCCACCAGCCCAGGTTGCTCCAAGCCCTATCCAGCCTGGTCTTGAACCCCTCCAGGGATGGGGCAGCCACAGCTTCTCTGGGCAACCTGTTCCAGCGCCTCACTACCTTCACAGCAAAGAATTTCTTCCTAATATCTAACCTAAATCTCCCCTCTTTTCAGTTTAAAACTATTCCCCCTCATCCTATGGCCCCACAAAGGGTCCCTTCCCCAGCTCTCCTACAGGGCCCGTCTTGACATTAGGCCACGCAACGGGCGCACTTGCAGCAGAGATGACACTGGGACAAACGAGGGGCTGTGCCCTCTCTGAAGTGCAGCACGGGCAGCGCTTATCGAGGTGAGCGAGCCTGCAGGTTCAAACCACAGCTCCCCAGTAACCCACCGCATCCACTGGTTTGCAAACCGATCGAGTTAAATCAACCCAGCTCCTGCGGGATCGGCAAAGGGAAGAGGTGTGACTCCCAGATGCTGCCCATCCCCAAGGCCTCGGCGCTTCTCCTGCTGGAAAAGTCCCCCTGCCATGAAACTTTTGTGCAGGAGTCACGCAGAGGGACGGTCCCAGAGAGCAGATGGCATGCCTCTTTTTTTTTTTACTTCTTCTTTTTTTTTTTTTTTTGAAGAGCAAACCTTTCTGGAATACTAAATCTTACAGGAGCTGTAAATGTCAAATTTAAATTCATACTTTGTACCACCTTTGATTTCAAAGAGGATTACACCTATTCGCTGAAAGCAAAGCAACACCAAAGCTACATGAAATGGAATTACGACTACTTAGGCCTTTTTCTATTGCCTCTTTATATTGTTAACTCCTTCCAATTCATTAAGTCTAATCCTTATTAGGCTAAGTAACACACATATGAATAGACAGGACTGGACACAGGAGCATATGTGCCTTTTGTATCACTTCCTGGTTAATCCCTAGCCCAGGGAGGGGACAGACATGGGGAGAAGTGGCCGGCCCTGGCCTGCGCTGGCCGAGCAGCGTGCCGCCCGGCAGGGAGCACCGCACGGGCCACCGAGCCGCCCCGGGCGGCCACCCCGGCGTGAGGCTTTGTTAATCAATCTGCTACGGAGCCAGGGCA
Organism: Nycticryphes semicollaris; assembly: GCA_013400055.1. NCBI lineage: Eukaryota > Metazoa > Chordata > Aves > Charadriiformes > Rostratulidae > Nycticryphes > Nycticryphes semicollaris. Next base: position 1,462,905 of record VXBJ01000867.1, on the reverse strand, counting down.
CCCGGGGTGCCACTCTCTTATGGAAATCCACCGGACTTCGGAGCTCCCGCCGCTCCGGACGTCATCGTTATAAGAGCGTCCTGACAAAAGCGGGAAATTTCACAAGGTGGGGAGGGAGGGAGGGAGGGCAAACAGACACATTTGTAGAGGCGGGGGGGGGGGGGGGGGCGGTT
>VXBJ01000867.1:1437581-1462702 GCA_013400055.1 Nycticryphes semicollaris | reverse complement strand
AGCTTGCTATCTCTATTAGGAAAAAAGCTTCCATAAGCATCCCCCCAGCCACAGCGATTTCTCCATCCCTGGGGTCTCTCTGCCCTGCTGTTTATGGACTTGCAGCTCAAGCAGCAAATCCAGCAAAAGGCTAAAAACCGTGCAGGAGCACTGGGGGTGTCCATCTCGCATGGACCCTTCTGGCAAAGTGCCTCTTGCACATTCATAACCTGGGATGACAACAGAAAAACTTAATTCCGTGCTGAGCTACGTACACAGCAGTACTGTCTCCCCAGAAAAATGAAGGGCAAAATTCTGCTTTTCCAGCCAGGATATAAACCAAAAATGACCCCGTTGAAGTCCACTACACAGCAGTGAGTGAGAGGGGAATCAGACAAAGTATATAAAACAGATATTTATACAGCACCGGTGTTGCTCATAGTGTTTTAAAAACAATAAAGCAGCAGCTTATATAGTCTCTTGCATATTGCAGACATGAAATAAAGCCAAGATAGGAGCTGGAACATCTAATTCTCTGGCTACAAGGAAGAGAGAGAGTGATTCAGGTTTACAGGGTGCCATTCAGTTTTATGACAATATCTCCTAATACAGCAGGTTTATCAATTGAGCAAAAAGGCACAACGGGGTGTGTTATTATTGGAGCCTAATCTCACGCCTCGGGTGTGTTGTGCGAGGCACGAGGGCAAAAGGCCACACCACTGTGTGATTATCCAACAGCAATGCTCACTCAGGACGCCGTGTCTGGATTATAAAGTGGATTGGCTTAGCTTTTAACATGAAACGTTAACGTTTGTTGCTCAGGTTTCCACTGAGGATGGCTCTCCCCGCTGCGGGTATCAAGTGTGAATAGCACATGGATGGCAGAAAAGCAAATATCCTGCTCGGTTGCCTTGGGTCTCCTCTTTGCCCGTGAGGCTGCCTGTGGCCTTGGGGCACCACATCACCTCTGATCAAAGACTTAAGAGAAGAAATTGTCTTCCTGGGCCATAAGAATGAGCTAGGAAATGTAGTTACCAAAAAAGTGCCAGTCACCTCATCACAGGAAGACTCCCTGGAGCAAGTCACCAGTAAACCAAATGCTCCTTGCTGAAGGATGGAACGTTCTGGAGCCCTGGCTATGGAGGAGCCCATGCATTCGCTGCAGACCTCAGTCTTCCCATCCATAAAATGGAGTGAACGTCTGGTTTCTCCGCAGATGTTCCTGAGGTTGTGTAGGCTGTGGGTGACATGGCACCTGTGTGACAGCCACCGAGCAAAAGACTCGCTGGTGTTCGAACAGAGTAAATTGCTCCTTGCTGGATCAGTCCCATTTATGCCAGTGGGATACAGGGGCACATGCTGCATACCTGGAAGGAGAATAGTACCCTACAGGTTTTAATTAGCACTCTTCTAGCTGCAAAGTTCCTGTCTATTGTCACTTAATTACTGTGTATCTACCCCAACAGACATTAAGCTTTCCCTATGACCTCTCACTCTCTACACCCCTGTCATTCTCTCTCAGAGCCCTGTGTGACACTGGGGAAACACGGAGCAACTTCTTAATTAATTGGACTAATTAGTCTCCTAGATGGCTGGACAGCTGGACCCTATCTCCTCCCTGATCTCCTCGTGGAGGGAACAATCAAATCGCGGTTTGTTTCTCCAGAGTTGACAAAGTCTCGGCGCTGCCCGTGATCTGGTTCCTATTAACCCGACTCCCCCGAGAGCGCTGCAGAGGATGAAGATGTTTTCCCTTTGGCTAATGAAGTCCGCAGCAAGACCACGCTGTTGCCAGAACAGCACCTGGTAGCCTCAGAGAGGGTCAAGGTTTCCTCTCAACCCTTTCCCTGTTTCACAGGGTTTATAACGGGGCTGTAAAACTTTGCTCTGGTTTGAAACCCTCCCCGCTGGGTCCCAGCCCCACACCGTAATTCTTTACACCTTCCAAAACTACGTTTATGCCTTCCTGGTTTTTTAACCCTTTGAATCAAACCTGATTTTTCTTTTTTTTTTAAAGTCCACTATTTAATCCTCCTGAAGGCTATTTTTCTCTTCCACTTCTCTGTACACACTCAGCACCTGAGACTTGGCATTGCCTGGGGCTCCCTCATGACAGCCCCCCACGCCTCCTTCTCACTCTATAAATAGCGGTATTTTCCATTCAGGCAAAGGTTTAGGTAATGCCACAGTGGCAAGGGTTAACCTGCATAGCTGGATTTTTTTTGCAGTTCTCAGAATGAATGGACTTTTACTGGTTTTCGATGCTGTTCTGCCTTTAGAGAGCTCAGAATCGCTTTTGATTCACAATGGGAACATGGGGAATAATTGGTCCAGGCTGTCACTAACGGGGGAAAGGGGAGCAAGAAGAGCACGGAGCCAACCCGGGTGTGGGGCTCAGTCTTTGGGATGAGCAGCGAGAAGCCACGGGGCTTTATCAAAGGCATTAGGGTGAAGGAACACAACACGTGGAGGGCTGAGCGGGGAACACGTCAGACCCTTCGTGTCGTTCCTCTGGTTGATGGATAGCTCTCGGGCACAAACACACCCCACTCACTTGTAGTTGTACCAATACAAACAGCTCTGTCTGAATGGTAACCTGTCATCAGCCGTTACAAAACCGGAGACTGAGTGGAATAAACTGGGAGAGCTCTGAAAGCAAACCCACACAGGATTCACCACCAAGGTTAGAAAAAGAAGGGAAAGGAGGCTGCTGGAAAGATAATTTTCAAAAGAAATGTCTAATTTCTCCAACCAACACAGCTCAACGAGGATCGCCAGGACTTCAGGCTTGGCCATCATCCTGCTATCCACACTCTGGGTTCAAATTCTTCAAATTAAGCTGTACCAAAGCCACAGCAAAGTGTAGGAACATCCCCACTGATCTCTCTGCTCCAGGCCAGAGCAACCCCTGGAAAAACCTCCCCAGGAACCTTCAGCTCTGTTGGGCACGGGATGACTGCATCCAGCATCCCACCTTCTCACTCTGGATCAGGTGTTTCCACTGCGCTTATTCCTGCCTCACAGATTTCTCCAGAGACAGCATGTGATCAGAAGGGGAGAGTCATGGTGTCGGTGTGTTCTTCCCACACATCCACATACTACAAACTGGGGAGAACACAAGATAAAAGCATTTGCTGTTTCTGGAGATTTTTTTGCAGTTCTCAAAGTGCTGAGATCTTATTTCTGATTTGCTAGACGTGAATTCCTCCTAGAAGCAAAGAAGGGGATTTTTTTCTTTCTTCACCCTGTCTACATTATTTCCTTAGGGGCTACAAGATGCTCGCCCCAAATGATACAGCTTTAAAAGAAACTGGGAACAGCAAGTATCCATCTGGAGATTTAAAACAAATACACTTGGTGCCTTTTGGAAGCAAATTCCAAACAGCTGAACAATGCAGCAGGAGGGAAATGCGAGGCAGCCACAGTAGGTTGACAGACGAGAAGCAAAGGAACCGTTAGCTACAGGAGCAGCAGCAGTCGCATAAAAAGATGGCCATTGAGCTCCGAAACAGGCACGGTGTAAGAAGCACTTTCTGGAGAAATAAAAAGATATGGGCTTCATTTACATCAGTACCGAAACCTTGCGCTACGGTGGCTCTGGTTTTACTAGCACCCAGCCTGTTGGCAGGGGTCATGTAATTTGGCCGAAAGGAAAAGAAGCAGGCAAGAAAAGCCCTTTCCCCTCACACCAAAGCAGACCAAAGGCACCTCCTCCCCCTCGGCAGCGGTTGGGGAAATTGTCACAGGGGCTAAATTAAAATAAACGAGTGAGCGCATCTGGGCAGGCTCTTCCCTCTTGGTCTCAGCAGGGCAGGGGCTTGGGGAACTCTCCCCGAGTACCAGAAGTTAACCAGTGAAAACAGAAAGAGGAGGAGCTGAAGTTTCCCAAGCTGCTCGGGAGCCTGGCAAACCTCATTCCCATTCATCCGTATGCAAAGCTGGGCGTCTAAATCCCCTGGCTTGCTTTAGAAAACCAGAGCTGCAGAAGCTAATGGTGGCGGCTGTAGCACCGTCAAACGGGCCTCTGAGCTGTCAGGTTTTGTACTAGACTGAAATGAGAATAAGTGGGAAAAGGGAGTAAATAATATAGGTGGAAAAGACTATTTTTCAAGAATTTATTCTTTCAGGGCACGCTATGGCAGACAGAGGTGACCAAGTTTCAGGTGCTTTGATCCTTAGTCAAGCAAATGATCAATTATTCCATCAGAGTTGTTTCACTCTCTGTGACAAGTGCTGCAAGACCAGCTCAGCTTTGGTGGGGTCTATTATGTTCCTCAAGCAGGGCTTTGTTCAGCTCGGAGCCAGCGAGTCCCTGAATTCTTGCAAGAGTGAAAAATGACTGAAAGAGCGCAAGGCAATACCGGGGGGTCTGTGGTGCCCAAAAGCCAGGGCTCTGAATGAGCTGGTCCTTGGATTTAGATGCCAGCGAGATCTGTGGAGCTCCTCCAGGCCAACCTGAACTCAGACCCAGAAATCTAATATACACAGTTCCTGTGACTCATCTACACCCACCCACCCCCACCCCTCTCAAAATGGTATTTGGTTTTATAAAGACATTCAGCCTTTATTTATAAAACTTGTGAGTGATGGAATATCTACCATATCCCCTGGCAATTTTCTCCAATGGTTAATTACTGTGACTGTCAAAACACACACTTCAATTCTCATTTGAATTTGTCTGCCCTCAGTTTCTACCCATGGAACCCAGTTACACATTTTTATTATTTTTTTTTTCTGCTCAGCTTTTACTGAGTCTTTTACTGTCTTTTATTCTTCCCCGTATTTGTAAGTTATGACCACGTTGTCTTTTAACCTTTTCTCACGTAAAGATTGGTTTGAACTCTTTGGCACCTGATACAAGATTATCCTAATGCACTTCTCCACTACCAAAAGGCCCCAGAAAGGGACAAGGATTACAGGAACAAGGGACTGTACATCTATGAGAAAAAAGGCAATCAAGCCCCTGAAAGAGCAACCTGTGCGACCCACTCACCATATCCACCCTGCCTTTTTGCATATTACCTAAACAATGGTCATTTAAACACACGGAAGATAATAGCTTAGAAGTCAAAAGACGCGAAAACATCCCCAACAGGCTGCCTATTGGTCAAAACAAATGGGCTAAATAAAGTCCCCCCTTGCTAAATCCACCCCAAGGGTGGTGCAGCCTGTTTCCCAGGGACTCTTCCTGCCCGGAGCACTGAGCCCCCACCTCCCACCCTCCTTCTTCTGGATGGAGCAGACAGACTGAATGTGCCCCCGAGAGTCTCATACCTCCCGCCGATCTCAGGGAGCAGCTTCCAATTCACTGGCAAAGCACCAACTATTACCTTTTTAACTCATGTATTTTCAATACATACAAAGAACATGTACAACAAGGTTTTGCTGTGGTCAATAATCCCTGAAATGATGTTTTCAACAAACCTCATTTCAAGTCCAGATCTGGAGTAGAGAAGTGATTGGATGAAAGGCCATTATATGACTGCTGTAATTTATTCTGCAGAGAGCTAAAACCACCAATTATCTGACATGAATGACACCACTTCTTTTTCTTACCAACACAAAGGTGCACAGTATCTATTTTCCGAGATCTAATTTAAATTTAAAAAAAAGAAAAAAAAGAAAAAAAAAAAACCCACAACAACCTCCTATGTTTAAATAAAAGGTGGTGGACACACACCAGCTCGAGTCAGAAACACCCAGCAGAAGTGAGAAATCGAAGTCAAGGCCGGCGCTACATCCCTCGCTCCCCAGGGCTGCACTCGGGCTCCTCGGCAGCCGGTGTTTCAGACCGCCCTGCTTTGTTGCTAAATTAACGCTGTTTGCCTTAAAGCAGAGCTAGGAGGAGTTGGCTTTTTATCACTTTGACAAGTGGGAAGAAGTGGGGCTGCAAAGGAGCAGGGTCGGGGGGCAGATTTTACTTTCACACAAGCTCAAATTATCCGGCAGAAACGAGCTGGCAGACAACCACCACATCACACTGTGGTTGAGTTTCTGGTGTCTTCTAAGGTCCCAGCTACAGTAGCCAACTGCCTTGAGCAGGCTATAAAGTTAGAGCCAAAAGCCCACTGTATGAAATCCGAGGTGTTTATTTAAGAGGCAGCGTCCTCTGTCACACTCCCCATCCACGATACCTTTCCTCTGGCTGAGGAAAGCACTGACCCACTTGCTGGACCAGATTAATTAAATCTCATTCGCTCATTAACGCTAACTAGAAAGCGACCGCTTATTTTAGAACCTCAATTATTTCCCATCCTCTCCTCCAGAAGGACCACAGCACCCAGCAATCATTTGTGTGGTGATTGTGATGCTTCCCCAGGATGGGACTGGGCTAGAAGTTCCACAGCAGCCGTTTGCGGCCAAGCAGTGGCCAAGTGTCACCAGGGCTGATGCTGAGCCAGCCCAGAGAGCTCAGCTGATGCCTCAGCTGTTAATTTACTGTGGGGAAAGGCTACTGCCTGCTACATATTGGTTTATGGCAAACTGGGAAACACCTTTTGAACTGACAAATGTGAGTGACACACGGGAAGCCTCTGACAACATCTTGCCAGTTTGCGGGAAGCGGGTGGAGGGAAGCAGCCTGGACTGTAAAACTCTGGCTTTAATCTTCCACCAAAAAAAAAAATTAAATATAAATTTACAAACAAGAGCAGGAAGATAAATATAATTACAGTATTCTGAAAAGCTCTGTACATATGCGCATCTATTTCTAATATTCACCAGGGGAATTACAATGCCTTTGCTCCATGGCACCGTGTGTATTTAAACAGCACCGTACCCTCAGCTCCGTGCAGGCAAAAATACAACTCCTTGCTTTTAACAAGAGCATCGTCTGATGGAAGGGGGAGAGACAAGCTGGGGGGGAGGATTGAGAACTTCAGCGCTGATTTCTGGAGGTATGGGATGGGGAATCAGGGAGAGTAGGGCCCTTCTCTAACAAACTCGGCAGCCGAGCAGCTGAATTGGGGCCATCCCCTCGCCGAGTCGCAGCGAGCACAGGGCGCCGAGGAGAACGCTGACCTGCCGCACCAGCCAACAGCAGAAGTTAATGCTCAAGCTGGCATTTTGAAGCCTCCAAATTAAATGACAGTATCATAAATCCATTATATTACTTTTAAATGTCATTAGCATTGCTGATGTTTCAGGTCAAACGCTTGAAAATGTAAACAATCCGAGGAAAAACACTAGCTCTCAGAGGGCGGAAAAAACTCCCCCAAACCCATTTACAGGGTAGGGATATATAGATTTTTAAACTAGTTTGAACTTATTGCAGCAGCTCCTGTTTATCTTGAACAATCACTTCATAAACTCCAATTCCAGGCCTAAAAAGAAGGCAAACACTTTTTTATGGACTGCCTCAGTTCATTTGGTTCAATTCATCATAGCTCCGTTGATGTTAAGTGTGAGCGGATGCGTTCACGCCGCGCAGCTTTATGCAGGCACAGTCCTTTAGGGATGGTAAGTGAGATGACTCCGAGCTGTCACTTTCTCCTCCTGATGTTTTACAGCCTCTACTGCTGTAGGTGGTTTCTGCTTTTCCTATCACGGTGACATCTGAGTGCCGCTTTCAATGAGGCCAAATGGCCAAGTTCTAGCAGGTTTTGGACACCAGGAATTAATCAAAGTTCAACATTTATGGACCACGCTCATTCATCAGCGGGAACAGCCAACACCACGCCAAGTGAGGACACCTGGGTTTTCCTTCTGGTTTTCTTTCCCAGCTCTGCAGAATCAGGGAAGTTTGGTCACAGAAAGGCAGTTTGGATCATCACAGCTGCTCCTGTTTTGCATAAACCCCCCCAAATCCCTTGTCTGATCTCGGGCATGTCAGGGACCTGCCTGAGAGCCAGCTCATCAGCTGTGAAGTAGGTATGTGTGACACAGGGAGCAGCGTCTGCTGAGTTAAATGCTGCTTATTTTAACCCTTTCCTGCAAGGGTTAGAGCCAGAGGGCAGGAAGCTGAGCCCTCCTGCCTTTGGCTTTTTGGCGTCTGTCTTGATCAGGACAAACTTTGAACATTTCCATTTTTACTTTTCCTGCATGCACTTTCAAAAAAGCACAGGGGGCTGATGGCCCTACCGTAGGCACCACGGTAACTCTTTCCAGAAGCTTTTAAGCACGCAGATTTGATGCTTGTTGGCCTGTTCCTTTGGTGTTTGATTTCTCCTGTCCTGCTGAGGAAACGACGGAGGAGACAGGGCAGTAGGTAGTTCGGGAGGTGCTTCCAGCTTTCTTTCTCCTCTCCCTGCTGTGGGCAGGAGAGAAAAGCGATGCTCCCGTGACTCCCGGCTCCCTGGCGCATACGCTCCCTCCGCTGCTCATCCACAACATATTGTCTCTGACTCAATTCCTGTGTCGGGAGCGCAGTCAGCAGGCTGCGAGGGAGGGAGGGAGGGATGCTTCGGCAGTACCCACGCTGGCACCGGAGTGNTCAGCCCGTTGTAAAGAGGTCCAGGGAAGAGCTGCTGCATAGTTTTAATGTGGCTGCTGTTAAGATGTTTTAAAGAGGGCGAGTGGGTGAGTTTGTGGGTACAAGTGCAAGGGAGAGAGCACGCACGCAAGCAAGCAAAAGAAATACTACATGAAATAAAGAACCAATTAAAGGGGGACACACACAGACACAGATGATACAGTCTCTTCAGAATGACTAGCTCCATCTAAGCCAAGAACTGGAGCATTTAACCTTTTGTTTGTGTTTCATGGAAACGCTGCCTTGCTATCTGCCGGGGTCACAACCAGGTCACAGCCACAAACCATCCCCGCCACGGCCGGTCACCGTAAATCACCGTGGCCGGGGTGCAGCCAGTGCCCAGCCTGGCCTCAGCCCAGCCCTTTCCGACATGCCTGTCACCCCTAGAAATGGTATTGGGATGGCAATCAGGCACAAATCGGATTTTGGTGGCAGCCACCACTGTTTGCTTCTTTCTGAAGGATTGGAAGGAATCCAGGGCCAAGCAGAATGGATTTTGCAATAGCGCGGGCTCTTCTCCATCATTACAGCCGCTGGTCGGGGCACTGGGGATGAGGTCGTGTCAGCTTTATGATAGGATTGATGTGTCCCCAGACTCAGGCTGGCAGCAAAGTTGGCACCTGGAGCCTTCATCCAAGAGAGAAACAAGACGCTCAAATCCTCCTTTCGGAGGAGCTTGAATTTTGATGTTGTATTTGAACACGAGCTTATTTTAAAATTGAAATTTTCATGTGTAGGATTACCAACCTAAAGGGAATTGTTTATGCTCAGCTAAAACATCCCCCAAACCTCTTGCTTTGAAAGAGAAACTCGACAAAAGAGTCAATTATAGCTAACTGTTTGCAGCCCAGAGGCAGGTCCCGCTGGTGAAGCGCGGTTTCAGTTGGGCCGCTGTGAAGCTGATGCACAAGGCAGGCTGAAACGCTGACCGTCCCCACAGGGCAGCAGGAACCCTTCACTCAGAGTCTAAGAGACCAGAGTCCTCACACGGGATCACCCAACAGAGCCACACCAAGCCACAAACCCATCCCTGTGCCAGCCAAGACTTTGGTCCCTCTAATACATACAGGGTTTGATGCAGAAAGCTCTTAACTAACCCCTCAGCCACATTCCCTTTCTTGATTAACAGCAATTTTGACACGTTTTGCCCATCCACCAAATGACAGGAACCTCTTGTTTGGTAATAGCATGAGTTTAAAAACCTAAAATTAAACATACCACGGAGCAGAAGGAGAATCGTATGAAAACAGGGTGGGCAGAGGATGGCGAGAGGTCCCCTTTGTAGTCACGGAGCATTAGGAAACCAAGAGGGGATTTTTGCTTTTAAATGCAGGTTTACCTTTCTACTACAAAAGTAGTATTTTCAGAGTTGTTCTGAGGTTGGCAATAATCTGATATACGTATGTTAAATCACGTGCATTGAGTGTGCCCCATCCAAAGCTGGAGGTACTCATTCTGTAGGGTACCTTTCAAGGGGTTGTCCTGATGGGACGCACCCATTAAGAAAGATGGGATTTTATATAATAAATTAAAAAAGAGCTTTTTTTCTGCAGACAAGAGCTTTAAATAAAAAAAAAAAGTGCAAAATGCACATGAAAAATCTTAGTCAATCTTCCAGCTTTTCAAAGAAAAATCGAATCCAAAATATCCAAAGTCTGGTAGTGAAGCAGATCAGGCAGAGGGCAATTCTTTTAACTTACATTTTGAAATTCGAGACTGATTTCTAATCAAGCAAATTCCTCCCTCCTGCCCAAGTTTCTAATAAAAAAAAACTACATAACTTTCTGAAGTCTGCTAGGAGGGAAGGAATTATTGTCTCCTTGGCAGTTGTCTAAACAAGTGCTCAGAGACAAGCAAAGAAACACACCGCTTCACGGAGCGGCCACCGACGCTTCTATCCACAAGGAGCTTAGCTTATTTACCTGGTAATCAAATAAATTGTTTCACTCCATCTCTCTCGGCTCAAGTCCTCTATTTATCCCTTGCACTCGCCCCACTGAGCCTCCCCCTGCACACCCTGCAGCCAGGGGCAGCACAAATACTGCAAACACCATCCCGTCCCTCTGCTTCCACGCGACCACGCAGCCGTCGGTGCCGGCGTTAGCCTGACCTTCCTCAGCCACACGCTGGAAATACTCATATGTCATTTAATCTAAGTGCAGGAACGATGCACATCACCCATGTCCAGCCTGCACGCTGGATTTGGGACACCCCTGCACCCCAAGGTGAGGTGTAAACCCTTTTCTGGGCCCATTTAAGCACACACGCAAGCGCCACGGACATGTCTTGCTGTCGTTCTCCCTCACTGCGTGTCCTTCACCCATATCACATCTCCTCTTTTTCCATCAGCTCGTCATTTGTGTATTAACTCTCGATTAGCTCAGAGCTGGCCCGGTTTCTCTGCCCCCCTGCTGTAACACGTTAATGGAGGATTTGTACCAGCAAAGCGAAACGGCCTCTTTGCCCAAGAGACTTTTGCTTAAACATAAAGCCAGAGCAGGAGAAACCCAGCAGAGGCTGCTGTCCCCATCACTCCCCATGTGCAAAGTGAAGGAACAGTCTCATGGAAGGGCAGCTATGTGCCTTGGTACACCACGGGTTTCTGGCTTGTTTTCACGCACCTTCATTGGCTGCTCTTAATTATTTTGACTTTCAAAAACACAAGCAAAATAAACCAAATGCAGCACAACCTCCAGAAACTCATCACTGGGATTCCACGTGCCGCTGCCCACAAAGGTCCCGCTGCACCCAGGAGCACCGAGCAGTCCAGGACCATCTGCCTCTCCCAGAACTTCTTCATGTTGGGAACCAAGGTACCAACGTCCTTATGCTGGATCTCCTCCATCCCACCGCAGAGACACGAGGGATCTTTTGCAGACCAGGGAAGGGGAAACCTGGCATTATTTAATGTTACCTAGAACAAGAGGGTCCTGATCAAGACAAAAGACTCATGATTTGCCCCCTCCCAACAGAAAGATGCGAGATGCTGGCGCTGAAACATCCCAAGCAATAGGAGGACTGGGATGACAGACCAGGACACTACAACAGCCGCACGCTGGAACCAAGAGCTCAGAGCTGGGATCTTCCCAGCAACATCCAAAACCAAGAACCCCCTTGGCAGCGTGCAGGGACTCTGCCCTTGTCCCGGTGCTAAGGAGCATCACAGTGGCATGAACTCCCCAGAGAGAAGGAAGGTGCCACCTGCCCAGCTCCACGCTCTGCCACAAACACTGACACACGCAAGGAGACAGGAGAAAATATAATTTCCACTATCAGAGACAAACCCAAATGAACTGAAAAGCAGAGCCAAGCACGCGGCTGGGCTTTCAGGCAGAGGGAAGAGGGCTCCACTGGTACAAAACCGCCAGAAAAATCAACCCAGAGGTCCTGGTTCAACACCAGAAGTTAAACGTGGATCTAGTTGTGTTCATGTACATTCCTTGCTATAAAAAAAAAAAAAAAGGGAAAAAAAAAAAGACAACCCATCCTAAACATTCATAATGTGCACTGCTAACTGCATATTGCACCTCCAATCATTTGTATGACAGAAAAGGAACCTAATCCTGAATCTGAAAAACTATGTGATGGAGGATTTACAGTATTAGAAGGCAAACAGTGGCAGGTGTAATTAGGAGAAAAATTTGTCATGCTCTTGACTCTAGGAGAGAATGAAAGGTCTGGAATAGCAATCTCCCAAGTGTTTACCCAATGTGAGCGCACACAAGATGGAAAGCACATTTCCGACCACGGACAGATTAATATTTGATGCCAGAAAGAGAAATGCACGCTGTTCATGTTTATTTAGGATATTGTGAAATACAGTGAAATTTGCAATTTTATTGGATTCAGGGGTTCTGTGTTTTTGAAAAGTCCTAAGCTACTGTATGTTGTATAGGAAGCACATATGTTAGTAGTTTAGACATGCCAGCTGCAGAGAATGAAAGGGCTTCCCCTCCCCCTGATTTTAAAGGAAGGGAAAAAAAAAAAACCAAACCCAAAAAAGAAGATATAAAAAGATTAGCTGCAGGATAAACTGGGAAAAACTCCACTGAGCTTTCTGTGTCTCTTAATACTAATTTTAGTGGCTAGAACTGACACAAAGGAAAACGATATCTAGGTTACTTTGTCAGCCACCACGACTCTGAACCGTGGTATTAAAGCCACACACTTTTCCCACGGGCTGTGACGAGACCCAGCCTCAGGGGTGTTTTGCTCTGCCCCACGAGGGTGCATTTCAGGGCCAGGTGATGCCAATCACCTCCCTGTCCCAGGCCCATTTCCAGCACCACAGGCATTTCTGGAACTTTGCTATTTTTGTACAGAAACACCCAGTTCTGCCCCCAAAAGCCGGTACCCCTTCGGGAAGGTCTGCCAGCCTTTCCCAAGCAACACCCCGATACCGAGGCTTTGCCACAACAAAGAAATCACCAGTTCTGGGTGTGAACATGGTTTAATTTTCTTTGCCTACCCTTCCACTAATCTGTGAATGTATCGGTTGCAGAAATCAGAAGCATCATCTGCTCTTCCACAAACTGCTCTTCAGACAACCTGGTTCTCAAAAGGTGCCCCCTGCCCATAAACCACATGAACTCCCCCCTGCTCCTTGCCCACACTGCAGAGACCTTCCAGGAACAATTGCTTTCTGCAGAAGTTAAAACATTTGGTCACACACTAAGAAAAACAACACAGAAAATTCTACAGATGTGTATTAATCACGTACAAACCCGTGCACATCATGACCCATCATCAGAGGGGCCCTCCTGGCTTTCATCTGGGAGCTGAGCTCACAGATTGATGATGGTTTTGGGGTTGGATCCAGCCATCCAGAGCTGGTGCATGGAAAGCCAGGAATGGGACCAGTGAGCAGGTCTCAGGCAGCCGTACTCCATCCTCCCTGCATAAACTGGCATCCTCTGCAGCGCTGTGTGTCACACACAACTCCTTATCCGTCCCTTTATCCCTTTCCGGCTCAGGGCCCTGAAAAAGTTGTCCCTGGAAAAATAAACTACCTGCTTTTCAGCACCAGTTTTAGCGTGCTGGTATTTGGCATAAAGCCTGAATTTCTGCAGGAAGGGGGGTGGAGGTCAGGCTGGAAAAGCGGCGCTGAGTTATCCAGCCTGTTCCTGTGCCCGGCAGCGCAGCTCCCCGCAGCCCCGCCATCGCTCTCAGCCGTGCAGCGCATCCCCGTGTCACCAGAGAGTGCCGTCCCTGCATCCGCACGGGCTTTGTCCCCAGAGATGAAGCCTTTAGGGAAGGCTCCACAAAATTACGGCTGGGATGACGGCGATAACGCGCGTTAAAGCTAAAAGGGATATTCTGGGTGAGGAAAAAGGAGGCAGCTTGATTCTCTCGTTCCTCTGCCCAGTCGCGAGCCCAATAAAAAGGGATGTATTATTCTCCTACACATCATTGGGCAGGAGGGGAAGTGTGTGACAGCTTCCATATTCCCCACACGGCCCGGGTAGGGAAGAAGGACGGGAAAATTCTCCTTTCCCACCGGCAGAGACGGGGGTACCCGGTCGCTCGCAGTGATCCATTGCACGCCGAGAAATGGGCTGCAGAAGCAGACACATAATTTGCAGCTGGAGGAAGGAGGACTGTTTGTAACAGAGGGAAGGGAATGGAGGAAGGAAGGAAGGAAATAAAGGGCAAAATGGAGAGAATACACTGAGGGAGACAAAACCTGGGAAGGAAAGAGATCTGTGCAAAAAAGCAAGGAGAGAAGCAGCGAAAGTAATAAATAAAGCAGGTTAATGAAAGACTGCAAAAAGACGTAGGGAAATGATGCCAATATATCGCGGCAGGAAGGGAGGGGAGAGCGGAGCAAGGGGTGAGGTGGGAGGAAGAACACGTGCGAAGGTTACACGGTGCCTTCATCCATTTCTGCACCGAGGCCGTCGGGCTGCCATTAAAATATGTAAAATGACCAGAGGGGCAGCGGCTGCACGACCTCACGCTCGAGAATAAATGACCCAAAATGGTGAAGTCGGGGTCAGCCCCAACTCCTTTGTGAGAGGAGGCGCCTTTCACAGCTCTTAAGACAATTGAAATATGAGCAAAAGCAATTAATTAACCCAGCGGTGCCTCGATGGGCAGCAGGTAGAGGAAGATGCCCCACACTGGTGTGTTGTTTCACAGGGATGCCAGTTTGCTCAAGGATTTCGTGGTACTTAACCCTGGGATGCCATTAAAAAAAAAACCCCAAAACCCCAAAACAACTACTCTCTGAACTTTAGGAATTAAAAGTACTCTGCCTGTCATAAAGGATTATCCTACCTGTGAGCGTGTACCACACGCGTAAAACCCAATTCATTTATATAAACCCCACAAAAAATACATCTCATATAGCTGTGGATGTATTCACACACTGAAGCCTCCTAAGAGGCTTGCACGAGACAGACTTTTCCATGAACCCTATGCAGCTAAAATTAGTATGAAAATGGTGGTGTTTCATAAAAGAAAGATATGTGGATGCCCGTAAGTGCCATTTTATTTCTCAGTGAGAGGATAAAGTGTTTTTTCCTACATAATTTTTGATGTAGAGGCTAAATTAGGCCCGAGAAGAGGGACAATACAACTTTAAACATCATTAGTATTCAGCCTACGTAAGCCAACCAACAGCAGTTATGTATTTTTGCAAGTATGCATATAATTTATTGTGGAGAACACAATTTACATGGGTAGTCGATGCCTGTTTTATAGCCTCACAAATAGATGTATGAACTCAAGCATATAATGGCTCAACCAGCAGGCGCAAATACGTTCTAAATCTTCTAAATGTGCTTCACAAAAATGTAACTGAGGAATATAAAACAGATCAATTCTTGCATGTTATATATTGGTTTTTGATTTACAAATCTAATCTGGGAAATTTCTTTAGAAATGAGTGGATTTTTTTTTACTGAACTTCTTCTTTTACAGGATTGTGCCAGTCAAATCCTAGAGGATTCCCTTCTGTATGTGACTGGGTTTAGAGGGTTTTTTATTATTATTTTAATCTATATGGAGAATACAGTATATATTGTTAGCATTTGATTTCATTGCTTCCTGCATGTCCTAGTGCTAATTTCCTAAGGAAACCCTTTTCCGTTATTTACAAGCTCATAACACACACACACTGTGTTTTATCTACGGTTGCCCTAATTAGCTTCCCAAAAAGAAAAGGGGAAAAAAAAAAAAAGAAAACACATTACTGTGTGGATTCTTGCACATCCCAGAAAGTTGGCAGTTTCATTTCTAATTCAGGTGCAGGGGGAAGATAAAATCTGGGTGTCTGGAATAAAACACATTTCTAATGGGATGGAACGACAATCCCTTATTACCTCCCACCATTTTTCTCATAGTTTTGCTCCAAGTACAGCAAATCCCTGTGCTATATTTTTTCATAATGTATAGCTTGCTATTACCTCTCAAGAACAATTTTTATAGAGAGGGTGCCCTGTTCAATAGATCTGTAGTGTCTCCGAGGGGGAATTCACACAGGGTTTTATTTATGGTTACACTCAACTGTACCATGTTGCCAAGCTTCCCCCTTTGGATTTGTCAAAAAAATACTCCTTTCCCCACCAAAGCCTCCGTGTCACATGGGTATTAAGATGTAAAGGAAATAATTATTTTGCCCTTTTTGAGACCCTTATGGCACTTGTCTGATATGACATCAAAAGAATAATAATAATTAGAAGAACAAAGTTGGATGTTTGAATATCAGAGAATGAATATTCCAAAACACAGGTTTTTCCTTTGAAGAACGGATTATCTAGGATCTCCAGAAAGATGATTGTTGCTGACTGACTGTGTGTTTTCTGACTCACACATGAAGCATTTATCTGTCTCCAAAGGTTTCCAGTATCATCTTTGCTGCTACCAGTGCGCAAACAAATTAATTCTACCATACCTCTCCAGAGTTCTTCAACCTACATTCAAATTTTAGCCCTTTCCACATACAGCCTAATATTTTCTGTCCAATTAATTATAAATTAAAAAATATAAATAAATCACTGGAACTTAAAAAAAATCTCCAAACTTATCATTAAATAAAACAAATCCTTCCTTGCCATGACCTTTCCTCCAGCATCAACTTCTCGGGGCGGGGGGCTGTGTCTGTCTCTCATTTTGGGTCCCTGTCTTTCACGTGGGCACTGGGGGAGGGACAGGCATGTAATTAAACCATTATAAAAGACATGAGGGAGCAGAATTCAGGCCATTCAGCTCCCAACGCCCATCACTCCCAGTGCCCAGCCCTGCTCACCCCCCCCCATTACCCCAAGTCTCGGGCACCACAGCAAAGGTGAGAACAAAAGGACCATTCTGCTCCAGGTACCACTCCTGGCAACACCAAGTTTACTGTCCTGAACTACCTGGAGTGAGAAAGTCATGTGGGAACTCAGAGCTGCAAAATAATTTACGAGTCATACTTGGAGGGGAAAAAAAATAATAAAATAAAAAAGAGTGATGTCATTGAAGGGCTTGGTAATGGTTTTGTTTGGGTTTTCCAGGCATAAGAGCAAAGGCAGAGCCCTTTGCTCTGAGCCCCTGTGCAAAAGAAAGGTGCAAAGACAAAAACACGCTGTGAATGTTGATGCCATTCCCCCTCAAGAGTACATTAAGAATACTTATTTTCCCACTGGGGAAGAATGCCTGATTTTCTGGAAAAAGAATCAGTATTTCTATTTTTTACAGTAAACAGCTTTCCTACGAAGAGATCGGTGTCCCAAGTCACAAAAGTTCTGAGGAAAAAGGGAAACGCTCTTACAATGATGATATTTCATATTAAAACCCACACATTTAGTTACCACGAAATAGCTGTAGATCGTCTTTTTTTCACTGCAGAAAGTTCATCCACATGTCCTATTTACTAAAGATGACTGTGGATGTTAAACTTGCCCAATTCCTGTCCAAATCCACCTGGCAAAGCCCAAAGCACCCATTAGACTTTATTGATGCAGGGTCAGGTTTTTAATGTGATTTTACCAACCAGGTGAAGCTGGGAGGCAGCAGAGCCCCACGATCTCCAGTGTCTTCCCCAGGCCAGAGGAAGGATAACTGTGAATTCCCTGGGTGGGCAAAGGAAGGAGCTGCTCGTGTCCCATCAGGGTTGTTGTTCACCAGCCACAAGCAACGGTGCCATAACCTGCAATGTCGTGCATGCCCCTCGTGTGCTTGTGCATATGGGCTTTTATTTTTAGATGAGATGTTCTCAAGAGGCTAAAAGGCTTCCCTGCCAATGTTAGCAGGAGATAGGAGGCGATGCAAGCCCGGCTAACAGCCCTGCATCCCCTCAGCTCCACACCAAAGGTTTGCCTTTGTCAAGTCAAGGGCACCGGGAAATAACCCTCCTCTAGCAAAAATCCTGCAGAGCCCCACGCACGGCTGGGCTGGACCTAATGACCAGGCTCAACTCCCAGCTCCAGAACAGCAGAGGCAGCAATTAAGGAAAATTTGGCAAATGAAAAAAATTCAAGTCATCCACATCCCTATTTCCCTGATCACTGAGCAGAGTCTGCGCCGGTGAGAGCAGCCCTGAAGGTCGGAGCCCTTAGAGATCATCGACGGCACGTATTCAGGTTAAAGCAGAGCAGTTCTTTCAAGGTGGATATTTATACACCGAGAATTTAGAGGGAGCCCAAACTCATTCCATGTAGGACACCAAAAAATCACCACGACAACTTTGAACAGAGACATTTAAACAGAAAAAAAAAATCAATAGGTCATGGAAACGTCCAGGAGGAAAAAAACTCTCTTTGGAAGGTTAAAATGAGTAAGATGAAAAAGAAGTACCTAGAGACAGTTCTGCTTAAAATAAGAAATGTAAATGTTTCTCTGCCAAAAAATCATCAGTTCACCTGAGGATAATTCCCCAGGGCCAGTCGTTGCAGCTAAAGACAGTGAGAGAGCACTCTTCTCTGGAAAACCAGGCTCCTGGAGAACCGGGGAGCTCCAGTGACTCAAAGCACAGCACCAAGCACACCCGCGGGCTCTCCATCTCAGGGAGGCTGCTGCAGAGGGGACCCCAGCCCCACACAAGCAGCCCCAGCTTCCCTGGTGTGGCAGGACTGCCCTCACTTCATCCACTAGGACATCCCATAGTGTCCCACTGCTGTGGACAGAAAGGTGTTGAGATGACACCAACCTACATGACCCAAAGCCTCTTGCTGATGCTCTCACAGCCAACATCCTCAGTAAGGAGGTCTGTCTAGACCTTTCCCATTACTGATGACTGTAATTAATAACTACCTTCTGAGAGTCAATATGAACGTATTCCTTTTGTTAAATCGTTAGTGCTGTTACAGACACTGGAGACGGCGATAATCTAGCCCAGGAGTTCTGCAAATGTAGGTTTAGACGTGGGAGTACAACCAGAGTTAAATTTCCAGACCAAGGTATGTGGAGCATCCCCACTTCATTTTAATTGATCCTGCCAAGCAAGATTGATTATCTGCGAAAGGGCATATTAACACTGGAGAAGTAAACAAGGATCTCTGCTGGCAGGAAGCAGAGATGCCATAAGTGAGGAGCGACTCTGCTTTTAGAGAGGACAAAATCCTGTAGAAACGGGGAAAACCAGGGAAGCTTTCAAAAAAATCTTTCTGAACAGAAAAGTGAGAAAGACAGCTTGAGAAGGAGTGGAGCTCTGGGCACAGGAAAGCCCAGTGAGATCTTGGTTGACACGGTTCAGTCTCCAACAGCATCCACTTCCTCTAAGGTTTATGGAAAACACCTCACTCGGACCAGCAGCGTGTCCGGGGACCGCCAGCACCCTCAGTCTCCCACTGCTCAGCCCTGGCAGAGGAGCCTGCTGCCACCAGGAAGGTTGCCACCAGCTTTGATGGGCTTAGTGAAGGGCTGAACGGCCTAAAGCCACCCAACTAGAAGCCACAAGTCAGATTTGCACCGTGAGGAGCAGCACACACACCAGGGTGCGGGTCTCAGTGCATCCTATGGTCCCTTCTCGCTCTCATCATCTGTTACCTCCTTCTCAACTAAACACACAAATGACCCCTATTGATGGTGGCAAGGAAAAAAAAATCTCCTCTTTCTCCTTTTAAGGCAGGCTAAAATAATAATAATAGTAATGTGAAAAGACACACAAGCAGGGAGAACGCACGGGCTGAAGTCACATCCTGTTCGTTCATTACAGTAACAAATGTGTTCGACAGTAATTATCCAAAGGGGAGAATTCCAAATCTTCTCATCTTGCTCTCTCCTAATTAATTAATAGTTTAAATGTCATCATGATGGGAAGTGCTCATCAGAAGCAGAATCTGCTGCCATGATTTACAACTCTGCCTCCAAAGGCTCTGAAGCAGTGGCACCCCGGGGTTAAATTTAATTCAAAAATGTAAGGCTCTTATTGCGCTCCTAACCATTTTTGCACAGAAATTCCCCCCATTGAGTGAACGGTGTGAAGGCGAGATGCGGGTGAGCACTTCCTTCCCCTGGATAATTTTGGGTTTGGTTGTTTTTTTTTTTCCCATCATTACGTTGGAAACCGAAAGATTAAATGAAAATTAGTCGTTTGTCAACTTGTTACAGATTTGTTGCAGATGGCAATTGAAGGCCGAGCCTGCTGCGCTGCTGAGCAAAGCCCATCTGAAGAGGGGCCCTGGTACTTAGCGAGCGCCGATGTCGGAGGTTCTAATCCCGGCTGGAAAGGGAGCTCGGCACTCCAGCCCCACAACAATGAGGGAAACCATGCTGTCTGCTCGCAGGGAGTGACGTGGGTCCTTGTTCCCAGACAGCTTCCACCCCCCACCACCATGCACTAAGCATTTAGCCAATTACCCAGCACAGCTCTTCTCTCCTAGCAATTCCGGGCTGGAATAATTAGACTTTGCACTTAACGTAGCCTCTCCTGCTGCAAGAGGTTTGCGTGGTGCAAGCGACCCTAAGCGAAGATACGAGATGAAGGCAGCATCAGACCACAAGCATCCAGGAGCAGTGACTTCTCTGAGCCCAGGGGAAGCCCTCCATGGCTGACCCTCACATCTCTTCCACTTGGGAGCTACCAACGCCGCTTTGGTGTGCGCCAAACCGTGCTCCTGCCAAGGAGAGGCAGATGCCAGTTTCCAGAGCGCTGGGACCAGAGGAGCTTTGGGACCAGAGGAGCTTTGCAAACCTGCAGCCCCACACTGGCTTTCCTGCCACTCGGCCTCTGCAACCAAACACAGACCCTGCAAGAGCAGGGGTTCATCCCGCTCAAAGACAGGAGCCCCGGGCAGGTGAGACAGGTTGAGACTGTCCACCAGGAACCACACAAGAAGTCAAGGTGAGCAGCTAACCCTGGCTGCCAAACTTAGCGGGTGCTCATGCATTAGGCAAGATGATGAGCTTACGATCTCTGCATAGTTTGTTGCCCACTGAAATGGTCTTTTGGGAGGAATAAAACCGCGCCGAGAACCTTAAGGGAAAGTCCTCAGAACACTAAGCTGCAAAATAAAACTAACCACCAAAAAAGCCAGGGAACAATTCACACGTTTCCCACTCGTTAGTGGTTTTTAAGCATTATTTTAAAAAAAAAAAAAAAAATTAAAAAAATTGCTTTTCAGGTTACAACAAAGAATTCTGTCCACCTCATTTCCAAACGAAACCCTGAATATGTTATCAACAAGCATCATGTGCCTAATGCCAGAGCAGTTTCACGTGGGGAAAAAATCTTAGGCTTTCAGAGGAGCCCTATACAGTAATCTGGATTTGCAAGCACCAAGAGGCCAGCTGGGAATGTGATCACCACCACCCACTCCCATGTTGGTATCTAAAAAACACCTTGACTTGCAAAAAAACGTGCTCAGCACCTCCAGAGTGGTGCCACCCACCAGGTCTTCCCCAGGACTCGGTGCCCACTGTGATGCAAAGCTCCTTCCAGCTGAGCTCCATGTGAGCTGATGGAGCTCAACTTCTCTGCTACAAGAGGACAGGATTCAACACGAGGGCAGTGAACAACAGCTACCGGCCACGTGTCCTTCACTGATGGACCCACTTCCTTACTCCATAATAACAATACCCTGTTCTTCCTCTCCCACCTTCCTTGTGCACACACATGCAGACATTTTCAAATCCACGAGGTAGAAAAAAAAGGGGAAATTACAGATCTTTATTTGCCAACTTTGCACATTTTCTCCCTCCCCCACCTTCCATAAAACAACTCTTTTATTCCCAAGAAGGAATGGGGGGTGGGAGCTTGTTATTTTTCTATTTCAGATAAAAGGTTGGCAAAAGAAGAACCCGATTCATGTCATTGTATTTCCTTATTGTCTGCATTAACCTTCCCCATGGTTACTTGTTCTTTGTAATGTTACACTTGTCTTGCTGCAACACATGAATACCCGAGCCAATTTTGTCATGCAAATGAATTCAGTTGGATTGTAAATTGTGTGAAGGAGCATTAGTTTATCAGGAACCCGCCTGCATGCTGCACCCAACTGATTTCTCCTATTCACACCAAGAGTGCAATGTTTTCTAGTTGATCCTGAATGTCCATTCGAAAGCTGTGGGTTTTATTATTATTATTATTATTTGTGAGGACTTCTACATTTGCATTTACTTATTTATTCAGTCAGTCACAAAGCTGTATTCCTTTTCTAAAGCCTGATTTATATAATCAAAACCCACGGCTACGCCATCAAAAAATGAAATATTACTGCAACCCATGTTTGTATTTATTGTAAGCCTGAATGGAAGGTTTGTACCCACACTGGTGGGGAAGAGATATTATAATCTAGGAGCCGTCAGGTAGATATCGGTGTTGGCATTTTCACACTATAAAATGAAAATATTTCTACTGAGGTCGATACCTGTATTTAGAGTGACATTTCTTCAGCCAACCCTGAGGTTATCACCAATCTAGAAAGCCCACTCAGGACAGAGAGACAAATACTGTATCTGCAGCACAGCCTCCTTCCCTCCGGCTGCCAATCATCCCAGGAAAGGCACTGCAAGGGAATTCCGGAGCTTCCCTTAGTTCTCACCCAAATACCCAAACCTTCATCTAATTGCATGTCTTCCTTCCGCCGCCTTCCTGCAAAGTGGAGAGGAAAACTGCCCACCAGCCTCGCTAAGGTCCTGATCCCAACAGCTTCTGCTCAGTACCTGCAACACCCCACGCTGAGACACAGCCCCAGACCAGCACTGTACCCAAAACCAGCGCAAAATGTTCAAACTCCATTTCAACCCCAGGTTGGTCAGAAAAAGAGCTCGTACAACTTTGCTTTTCAACTGGAGACCAAACCCACAATCTAATTTCAGTACCGATGACGAAGCCGAAGCTGGGAACGCAGTCCTGATATCAACAACTCACTCTTCGGCCTGCTGTGATTTGTAGCAAGACACAAAATTATCAATAAGTTGGTGGCAACAGCGGAACAACCTCCAAATCAAGAGCAACAGCCTTATTGCTCTTCTTATCTCCCTGCAGACCAGGCACTATTTCACTGGGAAGCTACAGAAATGAAACCAGAATTCACATTTCCTCACAATTTTCTTCCAGAATTATAGATGGAGTCAATACACTACTAGGCACCCGCTTGATCATACCCGATTAAACAACAAATACCAGGGGCTACCATGTGCCTTGCCTTCCATGGCAGTGGCATCCTTCCTCTCCCCACAGCGCACGATGCACTTTGTCAGGTCCACACAGACCAGGTCTCCACCCTCAAAAGAGCATCGAGATGTGTAGCTGATGCTCAGAAGGGATGTCACAATGTCTCCGGAGCTATTGGGAAGTCTTCAACACCAGAGTTCTTCCAAGAGACAACCCCCCCAAGTGATCTGCCACCCTGTCCTGCCATCCCACGACCACCCTATTTCCAGAGTTGTCTTCTGCTGAGCAACCATCCCAGTGTCTGCTCCTCCTGCCCACCGAGCCATCCTACAGCAATGATGGAGAATTCAATATGGGTTTAGCAACGTCACGAGAGCGTTGAGTGGGCTCAGATCCACATGGAGCAGAGGGGAGAGAGAAGCAGCAAGGGCAGCTGCATCCTTTTGGGCACCGCAGTAGCACATCTAAAACAAATGGGCTGGGGAGTCGATACTGGGTTTTGGTCTCGGGGGACTGTCCCATCTAATCGGCCTTGAAATACAATGGAAGATCAGCGGGTAGATCCTTGCCCTGCATGTGCCATATGGATAGCAGATTAGGAGCCTCTGGGGCCACTAATCCAGCACAATCACTAAAAAGGCACTTGGCTTAGTTATTAAAGCAGGGCTTTGGGACCGGGCTCTGGCAAGGCAAGGTGTCACCAGCAAATCTCCGCAGCTTCACCCAGTCCCCAGCCTCAGTTTCTCCAACTGCAAAAAAGCCTCAGAGGGGCATTGGAAACTAATTCCAATTTAGAAAGTAGCCGTGAAAGCTGTAGATAATCAGTGTTACAGGTGTACAGAGGGTATTTTACAAGCTTGCCTAGTAAAAACAACTAAAGGAGTGTGCTTTATCTGCTGTGGACCTGGCCTGAATTTGAATCTAATTCTTCCCCCACCATGTTGAAGATAAACAGAACAAACTGTAGGCAACTGAGGATAAAGAGAGGAAAACAACAACAGAATAAGCACTGGAAAGGAGATCTTCTTCCCTTTGCAGGACAACAATCTGGAAAAAATAAACCAAAAGGGCCGGGAAGGGATGCAAGGACACCACGGATGGAAGACACCATGGGACAGACTCACATCATCCTGTCCCTTTTCAGATTGTTCCAACTGCACCATCGCAGCACAACCCTCCAGGGCAAGCTCTGCCCAGGATGGGGTTTGCCCAACAGAAAAGTTGCAATTGAAACAAAAATTGACATTTTTTGCTCCAAATATTTGAGGTGAGGATGACACCCCAGCCTCCATCAGGGTGTTACTTGGCAGGAAACCATTGGGGTTTGTATGAACAATAGAGGTTGGAGCTCATCTCCTCCTGGTGTGGCGAGGGCCACGCTGCCTTTTGGAGCAGGCTACCCGCAGGGGGATGAGCACGGGGGCACGATGGATGGGAAGGCAGCGCTGGTCACTCCGCAGGGAGCTCTCCCTATATTTATTGTCAGCCTTTGGAGTAAATAGGTCTTAAGCTTGTGGCATGTCATTATAACTTTTTCGAAATAATGATGCTGCCTTTAGTTTTTTTGCTATAATTTATGCCCAATGCACTAGCGCCAGTCACTCAATACTGTAGAGTCTGCAGAGGTGGAGATAGCCCTTAATGAGAAGAGGTTTTGCCTTTATCTCCTTTATACTTCAACCATTATCTTCCTCCAGTCTATAACCATGCGGTTACCACTGACAATAATGCTCAGAGGCAACAAATGCTGATGAGTTTTCTATGCAGTCTTCACAATAAGTCTATCAAAACAACCTCGAAAAATTATGAACCCTAGTGACAGACAAATAGAACCAGCTTCAGCACGAATTTACAGCCCAAATGCAACGTTCCTTTTAATTCTTCAGGCTTTTCTTATCTCTGCTGTTCCTCTTCTGGCTAGGAGATAACAGTAATTCTTCTGTATGCTATTTTTTTTTTTTTCCAACTGAGTAAGATGTTCCTCGTGTCTTTCTGCTTGCTAAAGATAAAGGGTTAAAGACCAACTTGTGTTGGTCGCTTTGTGTTGGGGGAAAAAAAAAAAAGTAATCAGTATTCAAGAGATTGTTATCAGAGGTAAAGCGCAGAGAACAGTAATTTTGCCTGCTTCAGTTA
>VXBJ01000867.1:1326550-1418296 GCA_013400055.1 Nycticryphes semicollaris | reverse complement strand
ATCCCCCTCCCCTTTCTCTCCACCTCCCCAAATGCAAAATTCATGAGCTGGAGCGCGGATTAACAAATAAATTATAATGAAGGCAAATGGGTAGCAATAAAAAATAATAATAATAAAAAAGGAGGCCTCACCTTCACGTGACAGAGGCTGAGCAATATAACAAACTAGCTCGTTTATTTTCACCAAAGCCTGTTCTCCTGCTTGGGAAGGTAGGTTTTTAAAGCATTTTATCCTTTATTTCCTGTAATATATTTGGACAAGGTAGCTGTAAATCTGAGGCAAGAGGAGAAATCAAAGAGTGGCAGGAGAAGATGGGGGTCGAAGGGAAAGAAGCTGTGTTGGTTTGTGGATATGGCCCCTGAGCTTTTGTGATCCAGGGATTTAGAGCATTCACCTACACGGGCCCCTCGGCAGGGCTGGCTGCCTCCCACGGCTCTGAGCCACACTGCTGCTCCTGGCCACTGCCAGGGCTTCAACCCAGGCCTTTATTATACAACTTGTGAGTATTTATAAGTGTGGTACGTACAGCAGTGGGGATGTCCCTTATAATTTACAAACTAGCCTTGTCACCCATCCAACGTCCTAGCATCAAGAGAGAAAACATTACAGAAATCAGCCGGTACGTCTATTAAAGCACAACAGGTACATTTAAGAGAAAGCCCTGCACACCCATTTTCTCCTCTCTGAGATACTCAGAAGTAGCAGTTTCCTCCTCTGGTGACGTGGCCCAAGAGCCATATCACACAAAGGATGCTTTTCAACAACAGGAAGACTTCAAAGAAAAGTTCTTTTCAATTTTCAGTAAGACATCAATATTTTGTGGCTTTGTTTTGGGATTTTTGTGGGGTTTGGTTTTTTCAGTTTATATTTTTGTTTGATGGGGTGTGGTTTTTTTTTAATAAATCAAGACTAGAATTTCCTGCACTGAACAATTAAGAAAACCTCAGTACTTCATCTCACACTAAGTTTTCTGATTGAAGGAAGTTTGAGAGAATCAAAAGAAAAGGAAAAACTAGTCATTATTTTTCACCCCAGTCCCCCCTCCAGAGCTTTCCTTCAGCTGAGGTTGTCCCCAATGGCTTAAGTGTTGACCACAAATGGAAGCCAAGAGATTCGGGACCCTCTGGCTACAGGCCTGATCAAGGGACCAGCAGCCCAGAGAAGAACCTGCCTTCTATACCTGCCAGGAGGTTCAGGGCACAGAGTCAACAAGGCCACCAACAGCCCCTGCGGGTCTCTGCAGAAATAACCTGTTGCTTCTCCCACTGTCTCAAAATCTAAGGAGATATCTTGCTGCCTCAAACCATAAAAGCATCTTCCGAGAGGCAGCTGGAAAGGTTTGCAGGGCACATCTAACTCCTGACCAGCGTTGCTTGCTGCTGGTGGAATCACCGAATGACAACCACCTTCCTCACAAGTCTACATCTGTCAGTGAACCCACCTCTCCTACCCTCATGTGCTTGGGAATTAAAGTGACTTGGAATCTGGAGTGTCTTCACTGATTTTGCTGAAGCTGCTTAAAGTTCATGGAAGCAGAATACAAGAAGTCTAGTGGCCTGTGTGCTCCTTCCAAAAAGCTGCAGGAAACTCTTTGCTAATCCAACTGTGGTTCTGCCACTCCATTTACAGCTTGGGCTCCCAGTCGCCGGGAAGACAAGTCCAGTCTCTGAATCTGAACCAACACCCCCAAAACCACTACCGAGGAGAAGCCACCCCCACCCAGGGAGGTAACGTGGGCACCTACTGACCAAAGCCCAGCCGTCTGCGCGCAGGCGGCAGGCGAGGAATAACGCACGGCTGGCTGCAAAGCAAGCGCCAGCGCTGCCTCATTTGTCTCTTTCATGTTTATTCATGGCGAACTCTGACAGAGGGATACGGCTCCATTCGGGAGTTGTCAGCAGGTGGCCTAATAGTGAGAATTAGTGAGCCACACACAGCAACGAGACGAACTGGGGCTGCCTAATGCTGCCGATATTAATGCACGCTTCAGAAATGAATAAAGCTTCTTCGAGGGGAAAAAATAACAATAATAAGAGGATGAAGAGGGGTAGGAGGAACCAAGGGGGAGCCCAATACACTACGTGAAGCTTGGCCAACACTCAGTTATTGAAAAGGTGTCCTCCCTTACACCTGGGGGCTGCTCTCGGTCTCACACACACAGACCCCACTGACCACAAAATGGGGGAGAGATACGTTTTGCTCTCAAGTGACCCCTCCCGAGACCTTCCATGGTCAGAGATTGAGGAAGACCTTCCTGTACCAGAGCTTACAGTATCACCATGCTCCTCTAGCCTTGACATTTTGGGCAGACACTCAAACTCTAGCCAAGGAAGACTGAGCAATCCATTGCTGCCCTGCGCTGCACTCACACAGCCTTTGCTGGCATGGTGGGACACTCTAGACAGTCTCTCCACCTGATGAGGTCTGATGTCCTCTAGGTGCCACAGCCAGAAAACTATCACGGCAGCTCCTAGGTGTGACTGCTGGAGAGAGGTAGGAGAGGTTTCTTGGGCCATGCTCAAGCCATCAGCAGCTCTTGAGTCACCAGCCATGAGGAGGTAGAACCCGAGCTCCCTGCCAAGGTCATTTCCTGATGCTTTCACTACAACATGACCCAACCTGGCTCACAACCTCTCTTTTTTTCTAATACAATTCCAACACACAGTCTGTATCTGGAAACAGTTAACTCCTTGGGAGAGGAAGACAGAGGACACAAAGTTACTTTGCTGTGTAACATCAACTCTTTTCACAGCCTTTTTCACCTGCTCTTTGGAAATCAGGGGCCACATTTTGCTACCGCTCCCTCAGTCTCGGTGATCCCAAGAGTGAGACAAAGACAAATGGAGAAAGATGCAACACAGAGCTAGGGAGCATCCAGCTTTCACACAGAGAATAGGAACCAAAACTATATTCGACTAAACAGGTCTCCAAAGGTTCGTTTTTCAGATTTAACTGTCATATCACACTTTCTCACACAGCAACCAAAAACAATGGCAAAAACTGAAAATCTATTCTGAGAAGCACCACCTCAGCAGCCAATTTCCTTATCCTTTTCCTACTGCACACATACCTAATAATCCTGGACATAACTCCAGGCACAAGGATTTAGAAACAAGGACCTTAGAAAAAAATCACAGGATCAAACAATACCCCTGTTAAACACACTTTAAAAAAAAAAGTGGCTCTAGCAAGTGCAAGATTAGACCCTAAAAGCAGCGCTTCTTCCTTGTGACCCTTGCATTAGCATTGCTGGCAGCTTTGGGTGTGGGGAAAAAATATAATAAATAAAAATGAGTGCTGCCCTGCCACGTCCCTGCCCATGGCAGGCTTGTGCCTCAAGCCATTTCTTTGTGGCCAGTATTTTCACAACAATAAACAGCAGCGAAAAGATTTTGTTGCTTCTGTTTAGAATCTGTTCCCATTATAAACATCAATTTCATGTTTTGCCCAATAATTTTTTTTGTCTTTTTCAATGCTAGAGACATGTGCAAGCTGAAAAAAAAGAAAAAGAGAAAACTCACAACACTCGTTTTCCTCACATTGCTATTTCCTGCAAACAGGAATGAGACACACATACATCCCACATCCTTTTGTGTAACGGCAAAACACACACAATTCCTGCCTGGTGCTGCAGGCTCATCTGACCATTCCCCCTTTTTATGAATCAGGTACCGAGTTGTTGGTTTTTCCTTTTGAATTTTAAACAGTTTTCACACCTGGTCTGATGAAGGTTCAAGTAAATTACTGAAAAAGCACCCACTAATTTGAAAAAATATTTAAGAAACTCCAAGTTCCCTGCCTTTTTTACTATCCTCTGCTCCATAATTACATTGCACTGCCTGATATTTTCATGGAACATTAACCGAAGTCAGGTGACTGCCCCCTTACAGTCTACGCCTATCCGTTACCCATAAGACCCCCATGGACCTTGACATTATTAATAGTCCTATTCATTAAGTATTACTCTTGTAGAATGAGTAGCATAATATTGGCCTGGAGATAGGAACAGGCAGAAGGAATAAGTCAAATTAATTTTCCGCAGCAAACGCCCCGATTCTGTAAATGACATTCTATACTGTTAGCATTTTAAATGTGACACAAATGGCAGGAGATACAATTTGAAAGCAAAATAGTAGAAGACATGGCTCAGGGTGTAATGTGCTGCATAAAAATCCAATAACATCAGTTACATGAAGGAAGGGAATGAACCAACCCGATGGAGGGTTTTAATTTGCATTTGTTTAAAATGGCAGGTAAGGGAGCAAGAGAAAGGCTGCAGCTCCCCGATTAGGACTTTCTCCCCTTCTGCTAAGGGTGAGGGTGTAGAAGAGCTCAGAGCCACACTCCTCTCTGAGACCTCAGACCATACTCACACCTTCCTACCACAGCAAGCTCCCCTGGCACCTCCACCACAGTCACTGGCTAAAGGCTGCCAAAGGGAAAATGACAAGCAGGCCCATCTGGAAGGCTCGATGCAAGCCCAGGAGAAGCGTGGAAGCTCAGCTTGTCCTGTTTGAAGTCCCTTCAGACAGCTCAGCTGTAACTCAGGTTTCACCAGGTTCACACACCACTTGGGAAAAAGGATGAGATGGGAGCTGGAGGGGAATGAATGTTGCAGCAGCAGGATAGAGCCAATAGCTCAGAGACACCAAATCCAGAAGGGCATTGCTTGGCTTGACCACGCTCTACTAGACACACCTTTAATCCACAGCACCTCTTTCAGGAAAGAACAAAACCACACTTCCCAGCTCGACTGGGTTCTCCTGTGTCAAAGCTGCCAACACCACTTTTCATGACAGACCACAAGGCCAGCTCCCAGCTGCAGAATCCTTCTAGACTTAGAGTAGTCAGGCCAAAGACCAAGTCCTTGATTTAAATCAAGCAAAACACCAACACCTTTGCGGAGTTCAAACCCAGAGCTAAAGACAAATTTGGTGAGCAAATATCACTAACTTTCCAGTACTTCAAATCAAGCTCTCAAATCTAAAGATCCTAAAGCCTACCTAAAGGATGAACTTCAACACAAGTGCTGAATTCTGTGCTTTCAGTTTTAAAAATCTAAGTACACCTAGTCTGAGGCAGGTACAAGAATGTATACCTCCAAGTTATTGTGAATTTCATTCTTCTTCATTCTCCATTTCTTTCATTCCCTTCTTCACAAAGATCACTGTGTTGAAGCTGTAGACCACCAGACAGGAAAGACCTGATCAAGAAAACAAAAATAAATGCAAAGCCTGACCTCCATTAGTTTTATTTAGGGTAAAGCACTCCACTGTAGTTTATTTATTAACAACATAAAAAGACATCACCTATAGAACATAGAATAAATACTCATAATTTCCCCAGAAAGAGCATTGAGCTGGCTTCCTGAGGGGGAAAAAATATCACTTAATTGAAGCAAGAAATGTTCAATCCAATAATCTATAATTAGATATTTTATGGAATATGTTACCTAGAGATGTTTATTTATAAAATGTTTCTATCAATAGTAAGTTGTTGGGAGGGGGAAGAGACAGTCCATTCCTTGGCTGCTGGGATGGATGTTTATGTTTGAGGGAATTTCAGTGGCAGTAAAGGAGGCTCTTCCTGCAGCTCATCAGATGGGGTACGGGGTCTTCCCTCAGCATCGCCAGGTGCTCAAGTCATATAAGTATCATCAGAGAGGTCAGACCACAAGCTTTAACTATGTTCATTGGCAAAGGGAAACGCTTAAAGGCACCTCAAAATATAGCTATGAAGCAAGTTTTTAAGACTACGCCTGAAACAGGTATGAACATCTGAGGAGTCACAACCTACAACGTTCTCATTCCGAAGCCATTAGACCACCTTAAAAACTCTTCCTTTCATATTCATGTACTCCCAGAAAACATCAAACAGTTCACATAGCGGATGTGAGCAAATATTTGAACGCTGTTCTCGTCAAGTCAGCAGGACTTCAAAGATGAAGAAAGAGAAGATGCCTCGGAGTAAGAGCCCCACAAAACCTATAGACCCAAATGACACACACGCAACCCTCCGCTCGTGTCTCCCGACTGCTGTTTTCCCTCCAGACAAATTATTATTTCTGTTGGTTGCAACCCTACTGCCATTCTTATTACAAAGGCAATTTCTCCTCTCCCTTTAATTTGGGGTTGCTCTGCAGCGCTCAGTGCTCCAGCTCCTCCTGCAGCATGGCAAACTGTAAATTGTGTTTCAAGCAGCAAAGCGCAGAATAAAGCAACTGATTGAAGCAGTAAAAAGGAAAGAAAGCACCGAATCCACGTTGGTGGAAGGGCCATAGGAATAAAGATACTTCAATTCATCGAGGTAACAAGATTTGGGAGGGAATATACATGTCAGAGATGAAATACGGGAGCTAATTAACACACATTTGACATAAGACAATACTATGGCACAAAAGTACCTGGGCAGAACTGTCAGGTGATTGCCAAAAAAGATCAGACTTAATCAGACTTCTTGTAATCTCTAATAATTCACATAACATTAACAGGTCATGACTAGAAAAACAGTCTGTCTAGAAAATTGTAAATTTACACAGATATTCAGAACAAGGGGATGCTAGGAACAGCATATGCTCATCTCCTGTGCTGTTTTGGTCCTTAAAAATTCATTTGAAAGTACTGGTGAGTGGTGTGTTTACACCTACTTGAAAACTGCCTACAAACAGCTTTGGTTGCCCTTGCACCTGCTGTCCTGGTCTGAGTCTCAGGAAGGAAGGCAGTGACTGCCTACAAACAGCTTTGGTTACCCTTGCAGTCTCAGGAAGGCAGGCAGTGCAGGCTCTGCACAACCATTAACAGAGACGCCGGGACATCACGAGTGGAGTTGCGGTCAGGCAGTGGAAGCAAAGCCCTGCAGCCCAGAACACACAGGGACCTGCTCTCTCTGCCCTCTGTGCTGGACTCACAGGAGGGATGAACAATTTCACTCCTCAAGTCAACTGCGACTTCCACTTGGCGACACAAAAAGAGCATTTATTGGGTGCCAGGGAGGTGGCACCGCTGAGTTATATGGCAGAGTCACCAATGAACAAAGAAGTCCCAGTCTGCTGTGAAGGGCAGACAGCAAAGGGAATGTGCAAAGCACAGGAGAAGGACCTGAACTACCATGGAGGTAAAGGGGAAAAAAAAAATAAATAACAGAAAAAGCTATTTTTCCAGACAAATGCTTTACCAGCTTCAGAAGATCCCACCTGCAGCCATCTCCAACAAACAGAAGCTACTGAGGTGCTCCTCACAGCCCCGGCCCCTTGCCCCCACCTCCCCATCCACCGCTAGACGAGGACTCTGCCACCTCCCATCCATCAATGGTGTTTACACTTGGCTCCCTCGCTCTTGCGACGAGCACGAAATGGGGGGAAAATTATAATAATATCACAAATGAAATTGAATGAGTAACAACATTTTCTAAGAACAGAATAAATACAGTTGGTGGCGCCTTTTTTTTTTTCCAATTTAGTATTGTTTAATATGCATTTAATCAACCCATTCAGTATTATAGAGTCTATGTACCGTGACACCCTCCTATGCCACAGAGGAAGCATTCATAGGCCATTAGGCTAAAGTAATATGTATGAGGAACCACTTTTCCCCAGGGTGTAGTAACTATTTTTGCTCCCCAGTCGTCCCCATTAAATCATTAAACCTCATGACTATGCTTTCTGAACTCTACCCTGATCTTTAAAAAGCAGAACATTAAAGGGCAACTGTCACCCTCCATTGCACAGGCCTTGTGTTTTATATATTCAAAGCATTAAGCCTTTTGTCAGTCTATACATCATAAGCACTGGAAGACTGTATGCACAAACAGGAAATGTTTATAACTGATGTCCCTTTTATAGTGGATGTGCGAATGGGCAGGATAAAAAAGCTGAGGCTCGGCTATTTTATGGAAACTGAAGCAACGTGATTTTCCCCAGCTGCTTGCAATAAAACCATCTTCGTTACTTATCTTTATGTGGCCAGTTGCAGGAGGAAAGAGCAGCAGTTTAGCACAAGCAGAGTTGGAGGCCCAAGAGTCATAGGGGGGTTGCCAACTTCAGACTTGCCGATCTCATCATTTCACTACCTTATGGCACAAGCTTAATTACGAGGATAGCAACAGAAAGGATATCTACTGAGAGAAGGTTGGGTTGGATTTACACACATCATCATCCAGCTCCCAAACATCCCTTCAAATATGGGGATGTCACCACTGAAATGCACTTTTATACAGGGGGGAGGAGGAGGATAGTGAAAAATTAAGGGCACAACCAGCTCTACCACATCTGACAGCATTACTGTTCACTCCTCTTGAAGGTTTCTTGAAAGACCTTTCACAGCAAACTCCCCTTTGCCATCTCCACTTTCCTCCTCTCCAAACTGGGGGCTGCAGAGAGGAGGAACAGGAAAGGTCTCTAACTGGAAACCCAGCCTCAACACAGGCTGGAAAAAGAGTGGGAGAATGTTCCCAACTCCACCTCAGAGCCTTGGAAAAGGGGTCTCTCAACTGCTTTATGCCTCACAGCTCCCATTTTACTGTTGAAAAAGCAAGTAATGCTTCCTACAGCACACATTAGGAGCAAGCTAATTTTGCTAATGAGATTCTCTTCTGGGTTTTTGAGAAGCAAGGTGCTGCAGGCACCCGTACAACATGGGGGAATAGCTGCAGAAACGCCTGCAGGGACTTTGACTAAAATTTGGGCAAGTTA
Organism: Nycticryphes semicollaris; assembly: GCA_013400055.1. Taxonomy (NCBI): domain Eukaryota; kingdom Metazoa; phylum Chordata; class Aves; order Charadriiformes; family Rostratulidae; genus Nycticryphes; species Nycticryphes semicollaris. The sequence continues at coordinate 1,409,607 of VXBJ01000867.1, read as the reverse complement.
CTTCCCCACACAGACCTGTGTCCTGCCCTGTATCTCCCCTGCGTGCAAGCACTGAACTCTCCGGAGCATGAATGCTCCCTCATCATCCACGTGGGAAGCACCCAGCACAGGGCAGAGCTTTGCTGGGGCTTTTAGCACTCAGGCAAGGGGAGACCTAAACAGCCCCTCAAAACTTTCTGAGAGAATAGGGATGGAGGCAGAGGCAAACACAGCAGTAACCCTAAAAAAAAAAAAAGAAAATTAGCGAGTACCTTTTCAAAAGCAGGGCAGGGAAAGACAAAAATAAATGTCAAGGTCGAGTGAGGGGCAAGGGTGGAAAATATTTCCACATTCTCAAGCCTGTATTACACAGGTACCACCACACAGCTTCATAACCCACCTCAGCACGTTTCCCCCCCCTCCCATCACACACCCTTCCCCCTATCCCTGGCATCTGAGGACACTTCCCAGTTACCTGCAGATCCCTTGTAAAACAACAGGGAATGTTAGGTTAACATGACTTAGAGAGCGATAGCGTAGCTTGCAAAATGTCAGAGCTTTCATCCTGTATGTTAACTCCCCAGCCAGTGGTATCAATCTGCGGCAAAACACAGTTATTTCATCATGACATTAGTTCACCTTTAAAGGCATATGGTAAAGCCTGCTTTGTGGCTTGCAGCAGATGAGCTTCCTATAATTACAATTTGAACTGTTCCACAGGCAGCTCTATAGATAGTGGATCAGTGATTAAAGTTGAAATCACAGGGTAAGTAGTTCTGTGACACCGTGAGTCACAACAATCATCAAAGACTCAACTCTCTGGTTTCTGATGAAGTGGAGATAGTGCAGTGATTCAAGTAGGGGACTGAGACTCAAGTGCTGCTACTTGGAGGCAGGAAAAGAGCAGACACATTCTTGAGGAAGATACTCAGTGCGTGCTATTGACTGGCCCCAAGCAAATCTTTAACCCTGCGTCTCGGAGAGAGCATGACTGTGCATCTCATTGCGGTGGGGCCCCCAGTGTCACACCTGAGGATCACAGGCTCCAGTTAAACATTCTTCTTGCTGATTCCTCCTTTGATTTGAGGAATAATGCATGCAGGGCACAGGACCACCGCAGCAACACCGGGGCTCAGCGGCGGGCTGAGGCGTGCGGTTGTTTTTCCCTACAGAGCTTTTTTGCTCCCCGAGTATCCCGTCAGCACAAGGCATGGAAGGAAAAGAAATGTGCACTCACACCGTTGGCCCCCTTGCTGACCCCCATCAAAAGTAAAGGGCTTTTTTCTTTTCTTTTTTTTTTTTTTTAAACATACAAGGAAGCAGCCTTCACAGTCTGCCTAGAAACGAACAGAGAAAACCCTGCCACTGCCTCTCCTGGAAGATAATGGGCTAAAACATTCCCTTTCCCTAGTGCAGCATTAAACTTCAGTGAAGCTGATGCTGAGATCATTTTGGTTCAGAAAAAAAATTAGTGGGGGCAAATTTGTAAGAATAAAAACCCACAATGGAATTTGCCACAGCAAACCCTCCCATGCAGATTAGAATTAACTTAATTCCCAGCAGAGTGACACCTCGCTCACAGGTACAGTACAATGAATTACAGCACGTGGAAGGTCTTGGGTCTCAGCTTCCTTTCATCCTCAGGCTGCAAGATTTACTCTTTCCCAGCCCTGCACACAGCCACTGGGCTAATGCACAAATCCATGTGCTGAAGAACTTTCCTCCCCTTTACAGATGGTCAAAAGGACAAAGTGAGGCATAGGGGACTTTACACCTGTGGCTGAGGTGATACGAAGTCAACAGCCACACACAGGAGTGTCCCAACCCAGGGGACTGCACAGTGTCCCCAAGGGAAGGGTCAGGAGGGTGCTTTGGCAGAACAACCTCCATCAGAGGACCCCCTCCCACCGCAAGGTCTCATGCTTTTAAGATCAGCCAAATTCCGCAGCCAGCCCCCAGTACTGTTTGCACCAGCTCAGGTATTTTTTTTTTTAGGAACCGCTTCCTTTGCACTGCTTTTAAAGATGAAAGACATTTCATTTAGAGCAGGAAGGGGGAGGAGTGGCAAGTGGAGTTACAAAGCCAACAAGCTTCTCGCTGCTCCAGGAAGATTGTCTCACGGCTGCTGGCCGCCTGCCACCGCTGGCTTGAGCATTAACCAGGGACAGTGAGTGATGGATGCCTGCCGTGCCAGCTGCAGAATCCCATCCAGGAGGGTGGGAGACAGCCTCTGCGCTTATCTGGAGGAACAGGGATTTTGGGAGGCAGTCAGCCCAACTGGGGTAAGCCTGTACTCCATCCAGTGCACCTTGGGGACAGTTTCTCAGCCCCGGGTTCGTGCTCGGAGATGGAAGTGGGGAATTAAGAACTGAGCCTGGGTCAGCACTTGATCCTCTGAAAGGAGAAGAGTTGGTCTAAGAGTCCTGCCCAGCTTTCAAACCTCACCAGATGTCTCTTAGTAGAACTCAACCAGCTTGTGCCCTTCCCAGGCTTCATGGTCCCTTACACCCAGTCTCAGTCATATCTGCTCTACACTGGTATAAGGAAAGGCAAACAAATATAGATAAGAGGAAAAAAGAGCTCAACAGTGCCCAATGCCTGTGGCCCCAAGTGAGCAGATGTCTATCATCAGTTGACAAGGAAATTCTGACTGGGCCTTGGAGACTCATCTTTGCAAGACAGTGTCACACTGGGGACCTCCAACCATCTAACACTTAGACCAAAAGCCAAGCCTTCGAGTGCAGGAATCTCAGCTTCTGAGCTACTCACTGCAAGGTTTGCTCCCAACTTTATGGCACTCCTTTTAAGAGGATAAACTGAGGCAAATACATTAACTTGCATGGTAAAAGGACAGAAGACATTCACCACAAGCCATTTTTGGAACAAATATACACAGAAGAGTTTCAAAATCACAACCCCATGTATTTGCTTAAGCATAGCACAGAGCTTTCCATCTTCTGCTGAGAATTTCTATGGGGACAGCAAGGACTTTGGTCTTCTGCAAGACATTCACCGACACCCAGAAGAACAACATGGGGCATCCACTGCTGGAATCTGCTGTCTGTGAGCAGGGAAGGGTTAAGCCCACGGGTGCCTCAGGCACAGCACAGCACCAAGGTCCTTCCCAAGGCTGCAGGGAACAATGCAGCTATCACTCTATATTTGGCCTTTGCCCTTGGATCATTTATGACTTATTCTTCACCTCCGATGACCACAGTGGCAAGCTTTCAATCTCTTGCTCCCTAGCCTGAAGCGAGGGCTCTCCCTCCCCCTTTTTTTTTTTAAAATCACACCATTTGCAATTAAAAGCAACTGCCAGGAGGAGGTCTCAAGCAAGTCTTCCCTTGCCCCTTTGTGCCCTTTGCCTTGCAAAGACCAGACTTCTGGCATGATATTGCATCAGGAACAGAATGAGGCCAGTGGTCCTGTTGTATCAGGACAAGGGGAGCAGGGAAACAGAGACATCTTCCTAATCTGCAGCTTCACAGGCTACACTTCATGCGTAGAGAGAAGGTTTAAAGGGAACAAGCTTGGGTGGCCTTTTACTTTACAGACCGTAGAGTAAAAAGGGATACTGCTGTGATCCAAAACAAGCCTCGTTTAATCACTTGGGCTCCCATCCCCAGCAGCTGACCTTTGTGAGCAGCCTCCACGCTACTGTACAAGTGCTGTGTGCTCACACCCCTCGCAGGCACCAGCGGCATCCCTGGCATGCAGCATCACCAGGAGGTTAAGAGCTTCAGTTCAGCCCATACCAGTAGAGCTGTGAAATTCTGACCATTGCCCACCTCCAGGTTCAGCCCAGAAGCGATGCAGTTGCCAACCATACAACAACTTGGCAGTGGGTAAAGGCAGGGGGTTATTTCCTTCCAATTAACCAGTTCTTCAAAGAGAAGGGAGCAAATCACACATACCTCACCCTTGTGAGAAGATGTACCTCTGGTCACCACAAGCTGCTAACTCAGCCACTTCCCTTTAAGCCAGAGCCCCAACAGGCTGGATACAGGCCTGGCAACATCCTTGCTCCAAGCAGGTTGCCAGTGTTCAGCCACACCAGACCCAAGGGGACACAAACACAGAGGTGGCTTTTCCTTCCTGTGCTCCAGCGCCCGCAGCCCTTCCTTGCAGCAGGGTCCTCCACACTGGGAAAAGCTTCCCCATTCCTGCAGAGGCCAAAATCCAAATCCTACCATGTGTCCCACCACCCTGCTTTGCTGCATTGGGTGCCACAGCCAGCCAGCACCCTAAAACAGCAGCCTGGCTCTGTAATCCATGATTTCTCACCCAGGCCAGGCGGCAGACCTGGAAAAAAAAAAAGAGTTAGACAAATCATAGCTGCCACTCTCTAATCTTCCCATGGGAAAGTCACCTCCATCATCCTAATTTATCAAGAGGCCAAGCTGCTGGTCAGATGCAAAGCCTTTCTCCTGTAATAACCCATATATGTAACTAGAAGCTGCTGAGATTACACCAGATGAGTTTCACTCAGGAGAGCTGGTATTTGTTTTCTTGGGACATTGCTTAGCATTTATTTTGTCTCACAGACAAAGAAATTCCCTGGTAATGCAGTCCTCTCCTTTACTCAAAAAAATATCTCTGCTGTAAACATACAACATAATCCTGAAAATAAAGCCAGGAGCCTTGCAATTATACTTTGTTCTGAGACGCTTCTATCAGGATTTCAAATAGCTGAGGAGGCGACACGAAAATGTTCAGGAGTGAAACCATTCTGAGAGCCTCCGCTGCTACCATTAATATAGAAAGCTAACGAAATAGGCTTAGCATTTTTCTCAAATCTGTGGTGGCTGAAGCATTTTATGGTTAACATAGTAAAGCCTTGGACCTCATCCACAGAGGCTGCGGACATCTGACATCTCGTGAAGTTAATGTGCTCCCAGCACTTCCCAGAGGGTCAGGAGGAGGAAGGTGAGCACCACGCTCTGCTCATCTCCTTTTACAGCATTAGGACATAAGAGATTGAGAGTTCTGCACCGCTTGCAGTTATCCTCAAGGGCCCAGTGAGGACACGCTGCTGAATCGTTGGTGCCTGTGTCTGGGCTGTGCTTGCAAGGACCAACTTCACAGCACAGCTCACGAGCAGCCTGAAGGCTTGATCAGAGCCAAACAAACCCGTAACATAGTACGAGATCAGAAGATACTAATCCATTTTTCATGGTAACGAGGATAAGGTGAGTTGATCTTTATTTTTTCATGCCTAAGACATTGCCTTCCCAGTGTTTGTTTTCCGAAGACCAAGGTCAACGAACCACGCTACTTCCCCTGCTGCTTTTCAGGCAAAGCTCCGCTCCCTGACAGCATCTAATCCCAGCTAGCCAGAACCAAAGCAACCATTCTTCCTCTCCCTCACCCAGATTTTTGGGAGCATAAACCACAAACAAGCTTTTACTCTTCAGAGTCCCAGTCCTGCTCGAACCCCACAAACTCACCCTGAAAGTCAACTAAATCCAGAAGCGCGATAGTACCAGGGGAAGAGTCAAGAAGACAATGAGCCTCTAAAAACCCTTTCTAAAAGCAAAACCAAGACACAGACACACATAATGGATCTAAAGTACTTGACGGTGCCTCCTAACAGAATAATTAGATTATTTTTCTTTTACTCTCATTATGTTTACACAATTGAGCAACAGTTTGAGACCCCCTGTTTATCAGTGGTAGTGGGTAGGGGAGAGGAAGGGGGAAGGCAAGCTGCAGGGATGTGGGGGTGAGCAACCAGCTTCTCCAGAGAGAAATCCATGCATGCAATGCACCAGCCTCCAGCTCCTCCTCTTCCCTTCTTCCTCACTATTGCACATGCCTTGCAGTCGGTGCTCATTCGAGAATTACAGCTCTGTAAACACAAAGGGGCTTGCAGGATTGTTCCAGCTTTAGGTATTTCTAGCAAGCACTTTCGCCTCTCATGCAAAGTCTTATCTCCTCCAGCTCAGAGCACAGGAAGTTGCAATATAAAATTTGCTCATTTCTTTTTCCTCCAGCAAAGCAAAAAGGAAATACTGCTGCTATTTTCTGCACTATTTTGTTGTTTTGTTTTTATTAAGAAAAAAAAACAACCAACCCTTCTAGTTTCCTCAGCTTTAACTAGCTAATTTTCCTGCAGAAACAGTACATTTCTTTTATGTGTTAATTTTTCTTCCTCTATTTGCACTTCACAGCATGCAGTGACATGTCAGGCATTGAAGAACAAGCCTCTTCCACTTTCTTCTGAGATGACAAATATTCCTGGTGTAGAAGACCCTAATGCATCTGTGAATTCAGCTATATTTGTGCATTTTGCAGGAATGGCCTTCTTCTAATGATGCAATTTTCACTAATATAATTCAATTCATCTTGTGGTAACCTCTTTCCTTGTTTGGTTTTTTTTTTTTTGTGTGTGTGTGTGGTTTTTTGTTTGGTTTTGTTTGTTTGTTTGTTTTTTAATACAGGATTAGCAGGGAAGTGTCTTGCTTTGGAGTCTCGTGAAGAGCTTTTCGTCTTAACCGTGACGGATGTTTTCCAGTAAGAGGCTGGTCAGCCAAGTTCTCACGTGGTTTTGTTTCGTAAACTCAAGACGCGGCGCTTGGAAAAAGAGGTGGTTTGGTTCCAAAATATCCATCTAGGAAGGCGTTTGCTTTATCAGAGCCGTTCAAGTGAAACGCATGGAAAATTCCCAGGTAACAGGAGGGTTAGTTCCTGCCAGCAACGCCACAAATAACCAAAGAGGGGCCCTGTTGGAACGGCACAGCCTTTTGTATACAAGAAAGCCACAGAAATTGCAACTCAAGGTGAAAAGAGATGCCCGAAGTCTGGAAAGTGACAGCAAACATCTCACAAACCATTTTAACCCTGGCCCACTATAAACAATTTCACTGAGAGCACGATTCACCCTTTTGTTAGCCAAGGGCTCCAGATTTCTGCGCTGCACATCACGGACTCAGCCCACTCAGCAAAAGATCTCAATTCAGAAGTTCATAACAAATAACCCCATAATTAACCTCATATTCCCCCAAATCGCAGATCCACTTGCAAGATATGACATCTGCCCCCTCTTGTCGGTTCAGAAAAATAACATCACAAGCTTCAGCTCTGGGCTCAAACTGGAGGAAAAAAAAATAAATATCAGGATTGATTGATTTTTTTTTCCCCCCCCCTTCCTGAAGTGTCTCCTTCTGCAAGCCTAACATCCTCCAGCTTTGCATGACCAAACCCCAGTTACCTTGAATACCGATGGCAATGCTGCCCAAGACCCCCTGTACAGCAATCCTTCCTCCCTAAGAAAATAAGCTCACACCACCAGAGCAAGCATGTTCGCTTGCAGTGCCCTGCAGGGATTTTCCACTTTTTATTGAATCACTCCCCCCAAGGAAGGCTGCTCTGTCCTTGGCACTGCTGCTGCCTCCAGCTCCTGGGCATCCCCCCTGATCTTGCCCCCAGGGTTGCAGGAGGCTTTTTGCAACTGGAGTGAGAAGTCAACTTTGCCTCCCCTCACCACAGTTTGCTGAGTATTAACATTTGCCTTCGGTCGCTTCCCCTTCTCTGCTGCTGACAACTGTTAATTTTGTCACATCAGCCACTTTTGTAGATTTAACTTTGCTCTCCTGCTCCAGCCATTGTAGCTTGATAATAAATCAACAGTCTGGAGGCTTCACATGGAACGCAAAGGCCTTTATGGTGCATGTGAAGATAGGAGTCTTTACATTTTTAAGTAGGACTTTGTCACATTCATGAGGGGTAATAAAAAAATTTACATTTTGACTTTCAGGAAGAAAACGCGGCAGTGGTGGAAAAATACTGTTCTTGTAGCTCACACAGGACATGTGACATGCCTCAGAGCTCACAGAGAAGGTCATACTGGACTTCCGAGCCATCATCTCAGCTCTGCCAGGGAAAAAAAGGGCTTGCAACTTTCCCTGAGGATGCTGAGAGCAGACCTTGCAGGTAATGCTGGATTTAAGTAGAAGACCTTCCCGTTATGTCTCCTTTTGAAATTCATACATCCCCTGCACGGGGAGAACAGCAGAACTTGTGCTCCATGGCAAAGCCTGTGCACTCAGGGTGACCATCCAGTACACATCCCATGGGATGCCACAAGTTCCTGGTGTGTTTGTTATTGTACAAGTACAAACACCTCCTTCGGAGGAGGCAGGACAAAGCATTCCTGTACCAGCTCCAGCAGCACCAGGGCCCAAAGCTGACATATGTCTGTGCACCAGCCACAAGGCAGCGTTTCCTTTAAATTCCTCCCAGGGTCCACGTCGGAGAGTCTTGGCATCCCAACGGGCACATGATTCCCTGCATTACACTACACCAGCCAAAGGGAGCAGGGCCCGCTCACAGATGGCAGCAAAGCCCTTCAACACGCCAGCGGCACGGAGAAGCACACGGGACCGGCACAGACAGACAGACAGACAGCTTCCATCCGCAATGGTTTGCGAGAGCTCCACTGGAGGGGAGAAAACAACACAGCAGAAGCCTCTCCCCAGTCACCAGCTCGTGTAAAATGGGGCAGCTGGTTCCTTGCACCCGCTAAAAGGAGTCTAAATGTGTGTTTGCTGAGAGAGAGCTGGGACTGGCTGCACAAACGCTCCCCGTGGCTCAGGCTGGCTGCCGCGCAGCTCGGCACGACCCCGGCACTGCCAACGTGCCAGGAAGAGCTGTCACGAGGCCCAAGATGGCCAGGAGGAGAGGGCAGGGGGGCTGGAGCAGGCTGGGACAAATGTTTACACACATTTAAAAAAAAAAAAAAAACCAAAAAAACAGCAGCAGCAATCAAAAAAAACCCCTTCTCTCTGCAGACAGTCTTTTGGGGAGGGTCTCCGATAAGTGGAAAACTGCCTTTTTAGAACTCGCAGCAGATGATCCAAACCCAACGTTTTCCACAGATTATCTCTTCCTGTCGTTTCCCTTCTGGGCCTGGCTTGCGGCCTCGCAAATGCCAAGGGTCCTTGCGGCGTGCACAGGCAATCTGTCCTTTAGTGAACTCTGCCAGCTCACACTAAAAGATGTAGCGTGTACCTTGGAGCCAGGCAGGGGGAAAGAGGCAGCAGCCTCCTTTTGCCCTGTGGATGATAACCTCACATGCATATTATTTCCCACCATAATCCTACTGTTTTTAATTAGTGCGCTGTAAAAGGAAGAAGCACCACGTCTCCAAGGGGAAAAGGAGGAGGGGATGAGGGGAAGGTAAAAAAAAAAAGAAAAAAATCAGCACAGAGGATTCTGTCCAACTTTTCCAAAAGCTTAATAGATTTTTAAATGGGGTTATTAACACCACCTATGAATTATATGAATTATTTTAGGGACCTAATTATAAAAAACAAAACCCAGTTAATTAGGTTTCCTGAACTTGCCTTGACACAGGTGAAACAAGATCTCTAAATGCAAGAGGATTGAAAAGCGAATCACTTCAAACAAAGAATCAATGAGTATTATTGCAGAACCAATTGAACAATTACTTCTTTAATTGTTGGCACCCTGCTACCTTCACTTAACAACAGGATGGATCAGCAGAGTTACTTAACCTCCTCCGGTAACTAAAAAAAGTATACTGTTAAAGCCAAAATAGATTGCTGCACTGTGGAGGAATTGCTGGAGGTGAATTAACCGCCCGCCATGGAGCACGTACACGGCACATCACCTCCCGGTACCGGGCCGCTGGAGCTGCATCGCTCCTGCCTCTGAGGACCTGCTCGCTCACGGGAAGCCACGGGGTTTTTATCCAAGCGGTGATGGCAGAGCTCATCCTGGACCTCCCACACGACAGCACGGATGAGGTGAGTACATTTATTTCCAGGATGTGCCTTCTCAGCAGGAGCCAGTGTGCAGGGACACGGCATGGCTGAGTGGGACTCGGGGTGTCCGTGTCACCCCCCGCTCCGCTGCAAGGGGATTTAGACACACTGCTCCAGCCGAAACTAGACGCATGCACCCCTTCAAAAATACCTTTGAAAATCGCAGCCTGGAGCCTTGTTTCGATGCTACAGATTTACTATCTCAAAGAAAAAGAGACAAACCCACCAATAAGGAGCACAAGCCTGGCTGGGGAGAGCGGCGGTGGGTAGTGACCACAGTGCCCATGGCAGAGCACCAGGCTCTGTTATCGTGCATCCTCCTGCCGGTTTGTCAAGAACTTCCACCCTGCGCCAGCAAATCCCACCACCACAACGAAATGACTACGATTAATAAAAAAACCAAACCTAAGAGAAGATGACAGAGCGCCCTCTTATGTTGCCAGAGAGGGGAATGGGGGAGAAGCAAGCGGAGAAGGGGCAGCGCTGCACGTCCAGCCTGGTCCCACCTGCAGGCTGGGTGTTCTCAGGAGGTTGGTGGGTGACAGCCAAGCCTGGCAAGGGCTGCCAGCATCCCTTCTCCATCCTGCTCCCTACCACCCAGCGCTACCCGCATCCCTTTCCCCAGCACAGCCAAGGATGCTGTTTTGCCCGTGGACCAGCAGAATTGCCAGCATTTGTTAGACTCCGCTGAGGACCCTGCTGTTGGACAGGCTCATGCACTAACGGGATTCGCTCTGTCTCTGTGCCCTGTGTGCCTGCCAAGAGCAGAACTCTGCCTCTCACAGCTGGATCAACAAAGTATTCCCCAGGCCAGCACTAAAAACAAACTACAGAGCATAAAAACCAAACCCAAGAAATCCTAACCGTGCAGATGATCCTAACTGTGCCCCCTGCTCCACACCACAAAGATCTCACCACTCATTTCTTAAATTCCCCGCCGTGCGTAGACGCGTGATGCAGCAAGTTCAAGCTCCACCAAGAGTCAAGGCCATTGAGCCCCAACATAAAGAAGTTGCTCAGCAGTAACCTAAACGTGAAACAACCGAAGCTCTGCCCACAGACCAAGAGCCAGAGACAGTGGTGTTGCTGGGGGGTGGTAGCAAAGGGGGTGCCAGTACCTCTTGGGTACAGTGTCCCCACAGTCAGACCCTCCAGTCACAGCAAATAACAGAAAAGTGCTATCGAACAAGCCAATAAAACGCTCAAAATACAGAGGTAATCTTTTCTATTGGCAGCTATTGCTGGAAACTAGGTTTGCAATTTTTGAAGTATAAACACAGCTTGACAATGAAGGTAATAAGAATGCAATATAGTTATCTTTAGGTTAAAAAAAATATAATTCCTATTTTGTATGTAGGAGCTAGTAAAAGGCATAGAACAGATAGAAGGAAAGCAGTCTGCACGGGGCACTTGTTTAATGCTCCCAAGTTAATCTGAGCATGGGAGATTGGGTGGCAAAACCTAGGACCTGCAGAGGTGAGCGCTCGAGATGATCATTGCTCACGGACATTGTTTCAGGCATATAACATTTTACCCTTACGTAGCACTTTTCACCTCAAATGACTTTCTAAAGTACATCATTTCACAGATGTGGAAGTGCCATCGCTCCTGTGTATTAACAAATACTGCATCTCACCCCACATGGCAAAAGGAGACGACAAATGCAATAACCCCTTGACAGTGGAAGAAAATAATACACAGCAAGTGGTGTATATTGTATAAAATGAAAATAAGTAGAGGGGAAGAGTGTGTATTTCTGTACCCACATACGTAGCCTAAACCCAGAAAAATCCTCAAGGCAAAGAGAGGAAAAAAAAATAAAATTCAAGTAAAATACAGTTGCTCAGCTGTCACCAACAGCTCATTTATAAACCTCCTGCTTGATGCCAAATTAAAACAAAAAGCTAAAAATCAGGATGCTTGGTCTGGCAGCAGAGAAGTCACCTGCCTGATCCAAATCCCACTGAAGCAAGTGAGAACAGGCTTAGGACAGGCTCAGGAAGCCCCAGCAGCAACACTAAGTAGTGAGTCTCACAGATTTGAGATCCTCCTCCCCAGCCTTCAAGCTTATTGCCAAAAACCTTCACAACAACTCAGTACAGTGGTATTTTGATATTTCTTTGCTAACAATTTATATGGAGCAGCTCCTATTTCACCCATTGAAATTTAAGTTCTAGTTTTTAATTTTAAAAAAGTCTACATTTTAAAGTAATTCAAGACAACACACATATGAAGAATCACACTTCATATATAGCACTGATAGCTAGAAATCAGTCCAGAAACACCGTATTTCATCTTAAAAAAACCCAACAAAACAATCAAGACCTTTTTCCCTGCATGTGCCATTTTCCTTACATGAAAAAAATCCTAGTTTTGACCATCCCATTTAAAAGCATGTTTCAAGTAAGCTGTCTTTAGCAGACCATATGATTTTACAAGCGTAAGAGCACAGTTCTTAACAGGAATCAACTATCTAATTTTGATATTAATGATATTAACCTTCCTAGAATCATGATTTGTTATGGCAGAAAAAAAACCCATGTGAATCCAAAGTGATGCCTGTGGACACTTCCATTTACAAATTCGTGGCTTGTGTTTTTAATTAAAACCTGGACTCCTCATTCTTGTTACCATTTCTCGATTGTTATTTTTGAAGCCCTGAGTTTCTGCACCCTTCACTGGAGGGGGTGCTGTAGGGAAGCTCCGGGAGCGCCCCCATCGCCGTGATGCTCGGCGTCCCCCCGGACTGGACTGTCTGGGGGGAGTTCATCAGGGCAGTGACGTCGCGCAGCCCGTTGATATTGTTGGGCGCTGATGAAGAGTGGCAGCGGAAAGAGGAGCAGAGGTGGTTTGTACATGAGCTTATTTTCACTAGTGTTGGGCAAAAACAAAAACACCCTTCACCAGTGATATTATTAAGCTCTTGTCAACCTACAAGCACTTCCCGGCGAGTGCTGCTGCACCTTTGTGTACTTTAAGAAGAAGTGGGGGGGGAAATCATTCAAAACTGGCAGCCCAGCGCGACGGGCGCTGCACGTCCCCCCGTCCCCCCCTTCCCATTCTTTGCTGTGCCAATTAATCCGAACCCGACTGTCACCTTGACACCCATCGGAGACTCTCAGATCCAGAAATAAACTGATCAAATATGCAATAAGCGGTCAAGCAGTGTCCCCCACAGGCAAAGAGAGATTGGACTCTCTGTTTATACGCGATGCTCGGCAGCCAAGATGCTCTCTCCTCTCTCGGATCCCAGAGAAAGGGGATTCTCTTCACCTTCACAATGTAACAATAACCAAATTCAGCTTAAGAAAACACACTACATTAACTAAGAGACCTAATGGTAGTATACTTGTCCATTTTTTTAAATTAAATGATGTTCATTAAAGGAACATCACCTCCCCATAATTAATTTTGCTTTGAAAAGGAAAGGAAAGAGCTACAGACAATTAATGTACCATGCAAGATCTAGTAGATGCTCCATATATTTTCTCCCTACCACCACCCCTCCCCTCCAGAACAGCATCTCTGCTCATCTGCCTTCCACTTCTGAGTGCAAGGACTGAGTTTTTGGCAGGGAAGCTGCACAATAACAGGCAGCAACCCCCCCACCCGCTTCCTCCAGCCCGACAGCCTTTCAACAGGGTTACACGTCGGTGTGTTGATACCTGCAATCATATTCTCCACTCCCCAACTTATAGAGATCCAAGAACACATGTCACTGTTGAAGACACCCAGACAATGAAATCAATGGGATGGTGATGAGACTTTAAAGGGTAACATTTCTTCCACACAGAGATGGATAAAAGTATTTGGGTTGAGGTGGTGTGGAGACAGGGCGGCAGAGAAGAGAGCACATTTTGTTTTGGGGGTCTGGGGGTTTTTTTTGTTTGGTTTTTGGGTTTTTTAATATATCATTGTGTGCATCTTTCCTGAAGATTCACACCTGACAGAAAGAAAAAGAGCACATAGCTGACAAGCCAAAAAACGGGAAAGTAATCACAAATAAAATAAGATTATTCTTCAGCTGTGAATCAGTAGATAGCACTTCCTACAGGCCAGCATGCATAAGACAGTGACACATGTAAGGTCGTAGAGTGATAAAATCAATAATTCCCCAAGCAGGGAAGAAGAGCCTAGTGGTTTCAGCAAATGACACAAATTAGCCCTCTCTCCACAGCTGCGTGCAGCTCTTTTGGAAGTCTTCAAGACTGAAACCCTCCTCACCCCAGGAAGGTAAGAGAATCCATCCCCATGCCTCTCTGCCCCTCTGTTCATAAAGACAGGGATAAGGATGCAACTCGGAGGTGTTTGCTTATTTTATCAAACAGCAAATTGATTGTAGCTGTTGGATAAAAAGCACTGACATTTCATAAACTGCACAGAAGAATTTTGCTGACACAACTCCAAATAAGTCCAATTTGCTTAAACTAACAAACTCCTCTGGAAACATTTACGCTTTTACCACTACTTTTACTAACCTGAACTTCCTTCTCCCTTGTCTCTTCAACATATAGGTGTCAGCTAACAAACATAGCCTGACTTCAGAGCGATTAAATCAGATCACCTCAAACCCCCCCACGTTTAGCTAAATTGGCATCACGTTGTATGGAAACTGGGATGAAGGCTGCGAAGCTTAGAGAGCCCTTGTCACAAACAAGAAATGCATTCCTCCTAGCCAAGCACAGCGCTGCACGCAGAGGATTCCCCTCAGGTGAGAAGCAGGAAGCCATCCTACCACCCCTACAGAGTTTTAAGCGCTCACACATGTGTGTTATCCACACTTGGATTGGTACCAAACTGACATCTTTCACGTTGGTTTTTTCCTCCCATCACACCGCATCACCAGTGCGATAGCCCACAGCTTGGCAGGGCAGGGGATGGCTCTGTTCTGCCTCTTCTGCAGGAAGCTCTCCCGTCTGTGTGTCAGGGCTGACAGGAAAACAGGAGTTTGCAGCGGTTAAAGAGCCAGCTTGACCATAGGCAAGCGAATCCCCTTAATTGCTGCCAGAGCAGAAATCCTCCCCTTGTTAACAAAGCATTTGCTGGGAAACCACAAACTCACCACTGGCAGAACTCCCCTTTCAAGTTTCCATTCGTGGAAGGCTCACATGGGTTGTGCTGGAGATGACCAGCATTAGAAAGAGGCAGTTTCACTTCTTTTAATGTTTCCACACAAATTAGATCACTTTCTCAAACACTGTGTCTAGGCAGAACCTCAGTGGAGCCCAGAGACTTTTGTTCCCTCAGGTAGGGACAGACCAGGCCCTTTTCCTTCCCCACAAGCAGATGGAAAGTTAATCCCTCTCCTTTACACATCAGACCAGGCCTTTCCCATAGCTGCATTTTTTGAAAAACTGTTTGTGTAATGTATGAGGACTAACTTGGATTCATGAATATTTGATTTAATATACATTTATTTCCCCTAAAGGAAGATACATTTTATTTAATACTGATTGCAGTTCTTATTACCTTCCTAAACCCAGCACACCACTCAGCATTCCAATTACACCAGCACGCTATAGTTATGGCTGAGAAAGCACTTTCATTATAAGCTTCTGTTTTTAGACACTTGTAAAACTCCCACCATTACATGCGCTTCCCCCAGCCCCCTCCTGTAAAGCAGCCCTTTCAGCTGAAGATGCTCAAGCTGCTTCTTGGCCCAGACGGAGCAAGACTTAAACCTGGTTGAATCTACCCTTCCTCTTCATGTTGATGTTGATTTAAATGCACAATTGAGCACAGGTATCTGACAGCAGCACAACAGTATCTTGCTGAAAAAAAAAATTAAAAAAAAATTGAATGATAGAAAAATTAAAACCTCACTGGCTACGTTGACATTGTGATAACTGCTTGAAGCGATTTTAAATCTGGACCAAGTTCAATTCAACCACACAAGATGGTGTAGAGCACGTAACTGTATAGCAATCCCTAGATCTCCTACGATTGCTTTGACACTTGTTGGAGACCTTGGATCTGGAGCGTATACAGAAGAAAGAGAAGCCCAACAGCTCGTATATTTTTCCCCACAAAGCTTGCATTTGCTGAAGAAATCCCTCCTCTCTCAGGAGATCAATTGCATTTATGGAGCAGAGTTACTGCTAAAGAAGAGACAACACTTCTCCAGTGACATTTTGCCTCATGTCTTTATGTCCCTGGCTGGGACGCTAAGCGTTCAGGCTCACTCGGTGGCCCTCAAGGTTTCCCTGGCTGATTTAGGACCCTGGTGGACTTCTCAGGAGAAAAATACTTCCCACCTGTTATCTTCATGACTGCAGTCAATCTCGGCAGCCAGCGTTTGGAAGAGAGTTGGTTGGCTGGTTTTACAGCTTAAATGGTGCTAAAAAGAAACAGCACAGGTCATTCGACTTCCTCTCACCCAAAGTGTTACAAAGCACTTAGTAATGGGTCCACCAGCTTGCGAGGGTCCCTTCATCAGTTGCCGAAATGCAGCCCTTTTGGAGGTGAAAAACCAGCCACTCCCAGACAGAATCAAACAACATTTAAATGGAAGACTCGAAAAGACTCATTTCATCCAAGTGAAATGACTACATGGACTTAGAAAGGGGGGAGGAGAGGGAAGAAAAAAAAAAAAGCAATATGTGATTTTTAAACTCTGGCCAGGACAGAGTAAAATAGGAGCGATGGCACCGGCAAAGCGTGCCAGGGAATTATTTGAGGGCCACAAGTGGAGAGGAGCTCCATTCTGCAGAGCCCAGCAGGCAGGACTGGGCTGAGATGAATAGGAATGCTGATTACTTCTACCAAAGCTCAGGAAACGCTCTCCCATCTCACTGAAGTCTCCGCAATAGTATAATTGCTTCAATTGTCTAACTCAATCCGTATCTGCGGCAATCTATTGTCCTTCGCCAGGCGGCTCTTGCTGCATGTATTCTGCTGCAGCCCCCCTCCCCACAGAGTGTCTATCCCATATTATATTCGAGATTAGATAAGTGGTGTATGGCTTTGTGCTGTAATGTGTCACTGTTTCATGCTGGGATGTATAAAAGAAAAAAAAAAAATGCAAACAAATACTGACCGAAGGGAAAGAAATGGAGGAAAGCAGGTAGAGAAGCAATTTGTTCTGAGGCTTCATTACTCTTTTAATAAATAGATTTTTGAAGAGATTATGATCTGGCTACTTGTTTGGATGATAGAGGGGTTGGGATATACAGGTGAAATATGGGACGTACACCAAACCTAGAGAGCTGAAGGGCATGAGAAGCTTGGAAGAGTCAACTGTGTAACATCACAGTGAACTCAGACCCTGTCCAGGACTCTGCTGTTCCTCCTGCTGTAGGAAAATGATGACTGGAGAGAAAGTCCTTTCCCCGAGAAGCTCACAATTCAACCTACAGCAGAGCATACAACTAGCAAAGGCATTGCTAGGCCAGGATGGCGATGGAGGGACTGGCTGACAAGCTGGGAGCAGCCAGGACTCACGGTGGCTAGCAGGAACAGCAGGTAGCTAGCAGCTCTTGCCCACTGGCCCAAAAGCCCTGTAAGGTCAGCCTGACTCAGCACTGGAAGCTTTGCTTCCCCCACATCCCTCTTGCAGCACATTGCTCCTTTTCTTAATGCTCATTAAATTCCAGGCAGCCCCCAGCCAGCAGAACAGCACATATTTACCTAATGAAAACTTGCGGCATCTCTCCCCCCGGCTCCCAGCATGAGCTGTGGCTACCAAGGGCAGGCAGATAAACCTCTCTGTCCATGAGCCACCTCCTCTCACAGGAACCGAAGCAAACAGGCCTGGGTTGTGCTCTATAGACAGGCACAAGCCCTCGGTACTTCCACAGCGCCTTTTATCCTGGTACTTCACAGCGCTTCAGCAAACATAGATCAAACCTCCTCTGCTCCTCTCCCAGAGAGCCACAAATCTCCCTGGTTTACAGACTGGAGAACCAAAGCACAGCACAGAGGGTTTTAAAGCTGAATCCCCATCAGCTTTCAAGCAAGGGAGCTCATCTTCCCCCATCCAGCCCCCAGAGGCAAAGCTGTCCCCGGGAGAAGGTGTAGCCCAGGCCTTTGGGGACCATATCCATGGCCAGAACCATGCCCGGGGTAAGGGCTCCCTCTCCCGTCGCAGCAGGCTGAGACCTCAGCCTTTGGGCAGAGCCCCCGGGGCCACGTGAAAATGCAGAGGCAGCTGTAGGACACTGGGGAGGGACCAGGCTTTGGATTAGGAAATATCACCCATGACTCCAGTCCAAGACCGGGGGATGCCCAGGCAGTCCCTACTCAGAAGGTGTATCAGGAAGGAAGGAAGGAGATCCTTAAAATAATTATTTCCACAGAGCAGGAAGGCCAGGGTGGAACATCAGCAAGCACGGGTTTGTTTGGATTCCCAGGATCAGTTCTTGTGACAAAGCTCCAGCAAATCATGCAGAGGATTAATTTACTGTTTACTTGCAGCCTTTCTTCTACTGCTCCTTTGCAGTATGCACACACACACAAAAAAAAATCATCATTTTTTCTTCCTTGAGATTTCTGTCTTGTATTACTGCCTGGCAAAGGAGGGAGATGTGGGGCAAGACAAGTGGGCTTTCTCCTATGGCCCTGCTGTTAATTTGAAATGCTGGTCCTCAGCTATTGCCCTGAACACAGGTATTTCCTGCCTTTTGGCTCTGCCTATCAAATCGTTATTAATCTTTCTGGCTTGTGTATATTCATTAGATAAACACTGAAACTGTGATATTGTTTATTGTCTGCTCTGTACACATCATAACCCCGGGAAGACAAGATGAATTTGACAGCTAATGTAAAAATTACAGCAGGCAATATATCTTAGATTTGGGTGGAACACCAAGATGAGAGTTAATCAATAAAATCCTAACTTAGGTATTGTATGAAATGGCACTTCATTCATTATTAGGAGTTGGTATAAAACATGATTTACTGGTTTGATATATTGGCCCTTCACCTTAGGGACCTATTTTCAAATCCAGTCCAATCCAAAGTGACTAAAGATCCCTCCAACCCCAGGGCTTGGGAAGGATACTGTTGCCAGAAATTTATTTGAGCTTGTTTGTAATACATGGGTTTTTTAGGCAAAGGAATGGCACATGGATGATGGAAGGGTTAGCCCCCAAACCAGCATATTCACAGCAAGTCAGCCATTGCTTTTAAAAAGCCATGAAGTAAAATGAACAAGCGATGGGCATTTCTTTCTCCCCTCACGAATTTTACCTGATCTCTTGACAGTAACCACTGTACCACAGGTCTTGGACTGCTTTACACTTTCATCTTCTTTTCTCCTTGCCTTTCCAAAGCTGCAGGAAGAGTTGCCTGGCTTGGTTTTAGTTTTTTCCAATACCTCAACACAAAAGGCACCTTCTAACCCCTAAGCAAAGATGCACAAGTGATAAAACCCACCAGGACAGGGCATCTCAGGCACTGCCCACTCCAGATGCTCCAGGGGGTCCCACCAATTCCCAAAGGAGTCAGATTTGCATTTAGGTGATGCCTGTCTGGCATCAAACTCCAGCACAGGAGGTAAGCTGCACCATGTTCTCCTCAATGTCACAAATCTCTCAAGGGAAAACCATACAAAACCCCCACAAAACACAAAAAAAACAACTTTCCATTTACAGGATCTGCATCAGCTACATTTTGAGTTATTGGTTAAAATACCCCCTTTCACTTTTCCTCTTCCACCCTACCAAAGGACATTCTTACTAGATAGGAAAAAGGCCAATATTTTGTAGCGTTTCATTTCTTGAGGGGAAAACAAATCATGGAACTGGCACACCTGGCCCTTCTCTCAGCACTTAAATATTAAGCTCCACTGAATTCTCCCAGTACTTTTAAATCCATATTAACACATTAGCCTATGCTACAGCAGCTGCTGAATCATTTGTACTTGATTTTGAAGTCTGTTCCATGTAAATAAGAACAAGTTTAAGCATAATATTAACTATAATACCACGAGAACAGACCTCTCGAGGTGGTTGCTCTGCCTTGGAGCTCCTTTATCTCTGTTCCCCCACCACTGTAGGAAAGGCAGGGAAGAGATGCTCACACGCTCCAGTAAAAGAGATCCCAAGCACCCTTGAAAATTAAGTGCCTTTTTTTTTTCAAAATCCCTACAGGTTTTGCATCAGGGTGTTGTACCACTCTGCACAGCACAAACTCCATCCATGTACAATATTTCAAAAATAAAAAAAAACACCCCACTTTAATAATTCATAGAGAAAACACATGGTAGCACAGCCCATCCTCCCTGTTCAAAAAGCACAGAAACCAGTGGTTTGCTCTCCTGCTGTCTTTTTACAATCAATTGCTCCATGAGACCTTGTACAAAAGACCTGGCTCAGGTGTCCTATGAATCTAGTAGCCATCACAGCCCAGTAAACCTGAATGAGAAGTGGAATGATTTAGATGCTAATGACTAATGGAGTGATATCTGCCTGTGCAATTGGCAGCCATGCAGGGATAGCAGTGAGCTTTCTCAGGTCTTGGCTGTGCAGGGAGAAGAGACAGATCCCTTATCGCATTTTATAAGTTTGCATTTATAGGGCAAATAAAATAGAGCATTTTTAAAACCAGGAATCATTTCAGAGAACAGGTTTGGGGTTTTTTTTTTTTTCATATAAAAACCACAGATAGAATTCAACTTTAAATACTTTTCTGGCTAGTGAAGAAAAAAAAAAAATCAATTGAACTGATTACCTTGTTGAGTACCAGTGAAGATTTTAGCTGTCTTTGTAATTGCACTTTTTTCCTTGCTGGCTTTTAAACATAAAAGGAAAGTGACTTTACTGCTGTAATAAAACCATGGGCCCTGGTCAAAATCAACAAAGCTGAGTATTAACCCCCTCTGTGCTGTTTCAGTTCCACAGGCACCTGTTAAGTCTTTCTGTTCAACAGACCAGTGGCAAATTCACCTCTCACGCTTTAAAGACAACACTTTTAAATTGGCTTTTTTTTCCCTAAAAAAACCCCAACAGCTAGTTTTGCCGAGCTCTTAAAAGGAGATTTCAAGAACCTGATCATTCTTCACTGTAACCAGTAAAGTGGCTTCCACTGGAACCTGTGCATCAGCTCTCAGAGACTACAGGCGAGATGGATGAAGACAACTCACTGCAGCCAAACAGCCGCTCTTCCTTGCGATTCAGCATCCCCTCACGTGCCAGTGATCTGTGCTTTTTCTTCTTGCTTTTCACTCTGTGGCATGGTTTCAAAGAGCTACTGGGACCTGCATTCAGACCACTTCGACGCATTGAGTCAGAAAGGCAGAGGGTCTGCCACGCGCATGGAAAGCTCCCAGACCCCACTGACCTGCCAAAGGGCATCTCCAGCAGATAAGGAAGCTCTTCCACCCGTCTGTTTAAAGCCCGTATCCTGATGGACTGCTATGGAGCTACTGATCTGCTGGAAGTACTATCTAAAACTCTGCACAGCCCAATCAGATTAGGTCAATACCAAAGGGTTTTAGGTCAATATCAGTTCTCTGATTGACACAGGTGACGCCAGCAGCATGATCTACCCTTGGCAGACGACACAGACGGTTGGCATTATCACCTCCAGCATTCTCCCCTGCTCTGCTAAAGAGACAGAAACTGCTCGGGCCAAGTTGGACGGTGTCAGCCTCCCCTGCATCTCCCTCCTCCCAGGTTCGCTGTATCACTGTGCCTTTAATGCCAAAAGAATTTTCACACTGTCATCTGCTCGTGAATAAGATTCCGCACGTGCGTCTCCCGAGATCTAGATACATTGCTCTCCACTCATAACAGACACGGTTACAAGACAATCAGTTTAAAGGGAACAAAAATAGCTTTCCCAGACCAAACATCATAAATTCAGTGCTTCACCCCCTCCTGGTTTAAAATCAGCACAAACTACAAATATGGAAGTGACACTTCTGAGGTTTCTGCAGCCCCACTGGCTCTCGGGACAGGAAGCGCAGCCAGAGGAAGGCAAGGACTGGGGCTGGAGATGCAGTTTCCCTCCAAATAATCAGCCAGGAGCTAAATAGACTTTCCTCAGACAGACAAATAGACTGAAATAGCAAAGATCCTGCCATTCAATAACCACTTCTGCTCAGAATTTACTCTGCTTCTACTGTCCTGGATTCTCTAGACAGCTATTTATGCATTTCCCCTGCCACCCTAAATCACTGCCTCTATTGCAACACTTTTATTGTAGCCCTGTTAACAGGCAGGGACTGTCATTTATGTGCAAGACACACTGAGGATGGCAGGAAGGGAATAGTCCCCAACCTGGGTTACGGGGCTGCCTCCAGTCTCAGCCCCCACGGTGCCCCCCACCAAGGGGGACAGGACTCCACAGTCCCACCTCACTTGGGGTTAGGCATTGTGTCTCAAGACATACTTCCATTGCTAACTCTTTTTGGACTCCCAAAATTGGCTCAGGCCCATCTCTGGACACTTAAACAAGCCCAACTAAAACCAGAGAGCCCAGATTTACCCAAGTTATGACCCCAACTATCAGACACACCCCACCCCCCCCAACTGTTCCCCAAATCTGCAGCAGTTGCTTCTGAAATATCGTAAACAGTGATGGGGAAACACTGTGGAAGTGATGGAGATCACACAGTTTGAACTATTTCAAAGCTTGTTCTGGGACCGCTAAGGAAGCGTGGTAGGCACTTGCTAAACTCACAGTTTGCTCTCACTCCACAGAACAGGGCTGTTGTGAACCCTCATTTGCAAAGTGCTTGGTGGGCAGGAGATCAAAGGTGCATCGACCACACGACTTCAGAGCTTCTGTCTGGGCAGGAAGCAGCAGAGCCAACAGATCTTTCTTACTTCCTCACTTCTCCATTGAGCCAGTCCAAAGCACTCTAAGTGTATTAGAAAGCCACCCCCCTCCTTTTCCACAGCTAGAGGTCACATCTCCTGTTTGCCACCCAAAGTGCCCACCAGGCAGTTCCACCTGCCAGCATTCCCAAGGCCATGCAGAACACTGGGCCTTCTAGATGAGCTCCCTGGATGTCCACACACACAAGCTCTATAACTGTCATTTCATTGAACAGAGAGGGGACTCATTGAGGAAAGTCCTCCTTTTGTAGAACAGAATATACAGGGAACAGAGAAGTTTGGCTTCATACCTGAGCTCACCCCAGCGCCTGTTGCTTTATTGTCTGTGTTCAGGCGGAAACACGTAATGACATTATTCACAAAAATCAGGCTTTGGGCCCATGGCCAAGTCGTCTGGTTGGCTTCAGGAAGAACCCACAAAAGCACCAACTTACTTGTGCAAACTGGCCCAATGTCAATACGGAGGGAACAAAAACATGAGCAAGAACAAACAAAACCAATACTGACAAGCCTTTATCAATTGACTTACTGCACATGGCCTCTTATTAAAGTAACGCTCCCTAAAAAAAAAAAAATAAAAATTAAGGGAATAAAATACCTGGAAAACAACTGCCCTCAAAGATACATGGACACACATCAAATAAATAAATTACCCCAAAACAAAAGAACTGAAATTCCAGAACTATTTTCAAAGAAAATTAACCTTGGGGAAAAAAAAACCACCCACGTATCTATTTTGCATGCCAAAATTACACCTGATGTGCAGTGTGCTATACACATGAACACACACAGGCACGGTCATTTGACAGTACATTCACGAGTACTGAGAGTTGCTCTGTATTTGGAATAAGCCCTGTGTTCTGGCTACGAGTAAAATACGGGTTTTATAAGAAAGAGAGAGAGTAGTACATATGTGCACACACACGTTATCAAGTATCTTTAACGTGGGTTTCAACACAGAATAAAAACCAACCAACCAGCAGTGAGAGTTCTTGGCTTAGTGAAAGCAGAAAAAAAAAAAACCCTAAACAAATTTAAATTAAAATATTGAAATCTATCCCTACAACTGCTGACAAAATATTCATCCAAAGCGCATTTACAACGTCGGTGTTATTCACTTTGCGTTAGCAGCTCTCTGTGCTGACCCAGGCTTTGCAGGAGGGTCTCACACAAAAGCAGGCATTAACCAGGAATGGTTTCTAAAGAACACCAGCGTGTTTAATGCCATGCAACCATTTTCACATCCCCTCTCCAGCACCAGAATCCCACCGCACGCAAGCCTCGTGCTCTCCATCCTCACGCTGTATGTTTCTGCCCTCATTCTGACTGAGGATTTAGCTCCTTGTTGTCAGAGGATGAATGTTTTTATTCTGTTTGCTCCCAGGCCAGTATCAAAAGCTCCCAGTACATGGGTTAACCAGATGATCCTTTAATACACAAAGGACCCCCAAACAGCTTAACCTTAACCCATCCGTAAAGATTCCACCCAGCCTGCTAATGCTGTCCTGAATCGTGTTCTCTATTATTACATCTGAAATCCGTTAAAATTTCACACAATTTCCTGCACAGCAGTGTATATAATAGTGCTGGGAGCCAATATGTTTCTATAATTGGGCCTGTAGTGGGGCAGAGTCCAAAGCAATTAATCCAGCCTCCTTCCTTGTTTGCGCCCATATAAAGCTGACAGGGTAGAGAGTAATTGGAAGTGAGCGGCCTCTATCCCCTACTTTAAATTAATATTTTCCTGTTCTGATTTAATTTCACCCGGTAACAGTGACACAAAGACACGCCATGTCAAGCACTAAGTAATCTGCAGCAGCTGCCTTAGGAGGAAACTTTTATTCATCAGTAATATACTGACCTGTATATCACTCCACATACAGTACACAATATTCCTGTCAACCAGACAGCTGCATTTAACTCTGTATAATCAGCAGAGGCAGGAGAAAGAAAAAACTATATATAGCATACATATAGTCCTATCCCTCTCTATATACGGGTGCATGCATGGAAGATACAAAAAAAGACACAGGAATTTAATTAATCGTGAAAAATCCAGCTTTCCAGAAGGGGAAAAAAAATTAAATAGCAAATATAAAAAACATGCTAATCAGCGGAGCCAAGAATTCATGCAAATGAAAAGCCAGAAGTAATGGCCAAAACACCCAGGCCATTAAATCAAATCACTGAGAAAATAATGGCTAAACTCTCTCTTACTTGTAACACTCAATTTATGTAGTCAATATGGCTCTGAATGAATGAGTGAAGGTACTAAGAGCACAAATCTAAATTCAATATACATATCTTAGAAAAATCCCCAGCGCACGCGCTCGCACGCTGACAAGCCATATAAAGCAGGCATTGCTATTGCACGTGGTGTGGAAGCAAGACAACTGGCTTCATTTAAGAAGATGCCTTGTTTACAGCAGACAAAAATATCTAAATATATAGAGATTAATGTAACAAGTCCACAGCTGCCTAGGGATTTACAGGAGCCTGTGGCAAGCCGGGACCAGTCAGGGCTTGGGAGGAAGAGAACGGAGACCCTTCTCCTCACACACACACACTTGAGCAAACCCACGATCACCCTCAGCCACGAGTTGCACAAGGTCTAGGACACAGTTAAACACGTCTGCCAGTCTAGTGGAAAACACAAAAGCTGTTTGCACTTCAATACATGGCATATTCATATAAAATGGCTAGGAAGAATGCAACGTGGTTTTTTATACCTAGACAGCTGCTCAGACACGGACCAGAAGCAGGACCCCACACTTGAAGCAGCATTACTTGATGTAAGCAAGGTTTTTATTTTGCAAATAAATAGGGGTGGCTCAGCATTACCTCCCAGTTTCCTTTCAAACTCATGGAGCAAAGTTTTCAGGGGAATTTGAAGATAACAGCTTCCTTCTACCCAGTTCACATTTAAACTGAGGGGCAGAGAAGGGAGCAGCACACTGCACAATACCACGATGGCCACAGACACAGGTGCCCTGGCCAAAGGCCTCTTGCCCCAAAGAATAACAACATTCACTGTTAATTCTCAGCACAGCCTGCTCTCTGTGTGCCTGGGAATAGAAAGGAGCCCCAGAGGACCCATCTGTAAGATGAAGGACCTTGTGCCTTCAGACCATATGGATTCAAACACCCCAAAGTGAAGACCATTGTTTACAAATTGATGTTTGATACGCGGCCAGGAGCGGCGACGTCCGAGTTTATCAGTGATACAGGAGGAGCTGCCTGAGGTCTACTTACAGAAAAGCATAGTCTCAGGAGACTATTGAGGGACACGGCAGCTTAGCCCTCTGTGGATCAGCAGCTTATTTCCAGTTGCTTAAATTTTCTCCTCCTCTCTTGTTCTTGAGTCCGATGGATTTTCTTCCTACTTGCTAGTATTACATTTTCATCTACAGGCAATATGCTTAGGCCAGAGATAGTCACCAGTACTGGAAGCTAGAAATAGAGCCAACACAGGGACCTCACTCTACAAAGTGCCTTGCTTCAGGGCACAGCTAAGCTGCCAGATCCTCCTACAGCAGCCATCGCACCCCCTGAGACCCCATCTGTCTCCCCTCCAGGAGCTGAGGCCATTGGACATCACTACCAGCTATCAGGGTATAATCGTAGCTCCTGCCCTTATGTGTGACTGCACTTTCAGAGACACTCACAGCCCCACAACAGCATGTGTCCCACCATGGTTCTGCATCATACAAGACTCAAGCAGAAGAGATACCATGAAGAAGAAAGCTAGTTACCTCAGGGCAGGTTTTGCTTTTTTTTTCCCCCCAGAAGAAAGTCACCATAGAATAAGCTGTAGCAGCATCCTCCAGCATCCTGCCTGCAAGAGCGAGCCAGGGTGGGTATGTTGGGAGAGCTGCAACAGCGCTCTAAGATACAGAGCTGAGCTTCTCCAGCCAGGACAGGAACCCTCCTGGGTCCACCACCACAAGCTACAGCACGAGGATCCTTTTAATTTCAATAAAAACACGTCAACGCCAGCAACGTATCTAACTACACACATCCCTGCTCCTATTCAGCAGTTTTCTCAAATTATATTTTCCCAAATAATCCTTCGCTTTTAACCTTTTTCTTCCTTACTTATTTTTGTTAAATTCTGCTGTCTAAAATAGCAAATAGGAAGCAAACAGATCACACCAATCCTACTCATTATTTCCATCGATTTTAAGTCCGGACAGGGCTATTATGATCATGTTACAAATTGTCTGTTGATGGAAAGAAAAGTTTAAAAAAAAA
This sequence comes from Nycticryphes semicollaris, assembly GCA_013400055.1. Classification (NCBI taxonomy): domain Eukaryota; kingdom Metazoa; phylum Chordata; class Aves; order Charadriiformes; family Rostratulidae; genus Nycticryphes; species Nycticryphes semicollaris. Next base: position 1,382,813 of record VXBJ01000867.1, on the reverse strand, counting down.
ATTTAATAAAATAAATGGGAAGTTATTCGTTCTTGCCCCAAAGTGATGGGCAGCATTATAACCAGCTGTTATCCCTCACTCCCGAGGTGGCCGCAGTTAGTGGCAGAACAAATGATCCCTTTGTGCAGTTTTGCATAAATGTTTGTCAAGTGTCTCAGGCTTCTCTCACAATGTTGGCTATTAAAGAACAGAAGTAAAATTCCCCAGAGCAGAAGCCTGTGTGGGGAGTTATCCACTTAGGCTAAAAATCCTCATCAGTATATTTTTTGTCTCGTGAAAGCCTGAATGCAAAGAGAGGAATAAAGTCAGTGATAACCGTTCAAAGGGTGGTTAAGGAGAACAGGCAGGTGCAGGGAGCACTTCAGCAATTCTGCAGTGGCACTAACCTTTGCTGGCTGGCAAAAAATGCTGGAGCCAGCATTAAAAAAAAAAACCACAAAACAAACCACCACCAAAAAAAGAAACCCACCCTGAAAAGCTTTTGAGCATCAGCCTTGCAGCCAAGCACACCCAGCACACTTCGATTTTGATGTACAGTTTGAAACAAATCAATAGCAGTATAATAATACTCAGCACGCTGTGTAATTTTTATATCATTAGTTTTCATTTTCCGCTCCCCATGCATCAAAAAACTTACAACGGGCTCGTAAAGTTTATTTAGTATTCCATGAATTCCTAATCAGTTTCATTTCATAATGATTCAGAGCGGCCGTTGCCAGGGCCCCGGTGTCAAAAAATCGATAAAACCAACACACTTTTCCTGATGGCGGCTGCAAAAGGATCTATTGTAGGGGAATTATGATTTATGTCTGGGCTGCACCACGAGCAGCGGCAAGCGACAGCCTGGCTCAAGAGCTGAGATGTTCGCCAATAATGATTTATATGCATGCTTCTCCCCTCCCCCAGCTCTTCTTGCCCCCCCTCCCCAGCACCACCACGGGTCCCCATATGCTGTGTCGCAGCAGCTCGGGCTCTCCCGTGCCTGGCTGCAGCTGGGTGCCACAGACACTGACCCAAGCACCAGCTAATCCTCGGGTCCACCATACCCAATGCTGTCCCCATCCCCTCTTCTGCAGAAGGCCAGAGCACCAGTAGCATCCCCACATCTTCCCACCCAACTCCCCGTGTCCCCAGGCTCTCATGACAATCTATTCAGCTCCAAATGAGCGTGGGGACGGTTCGATTTTCAGCTACGTGCAGAAGGTGCCGATTTATCTTGGGGCACCCATTTTGTCAAGCCTGGCTGGGGTAGGGAGGGTGGCTCCAGGAGAGAGCCTGTGCGTTGCCACCCATAGGCAGACTTAGGCCAGAAGAGGGTAAAACGACAACTGTGCAGGGCCCTAAGGACATGCAACATTGAGGTACTCTTAGTGAAAAGTTAGAAGGCTTCTGTTTTTTTTATTTAAGATTTTGGGTTAGTCTTCAGGAAAGGGGCTTAAGGATGCAGTTGCCCTCCATCATGTGGCACAGCGTCCTTAAAACAGGGATATTCTGGGTTAGGAGGGTGGAGAACGGTCCTAACTGGTAATTTGGAAGCTGCCCACATACCGTAAGGAAGCAGTAATGTGCAGAGATAGCACTGGGTTCTGCTTCATTTAATATGTTAATCAGGTTCTCCGCCAGGGAAAGGGAAGGCCAGAGAAGAGTATTTGAACACAGAAAGAGCAGGTACAGCTTGTTGTTAAAGTCCTGTTTACAGAAAGGATGAACAGCATCATCTAAACACCTAGATGAATTTATTGAGGTGCCTTTACTACTCTTTTCTCATTTCAATAGAGAATTATCAGCAGCCCAGCTCCATCAAGAGCTTCACTCCCCACACGCTGCTCCAGGATGTGGGGGGGAAGCTGTGGTTGCTCTTTTAAGCGCAGTCCTTCAGCCTCAAAGCCCCATCCACCTTTCCATCTTAATTTTATCACATTTATTAAGATGTACAGCAGAACATATGATTAACAACTCACTCTCACCTTTTCTGAGCTGTAGCAGAAGCTGCAAGAAGGAAGATGCATTTTGAGTCACCACAAACAGACAAGGAACACCAAACGCTTACAGCCCAGCCTGCTCCATTATGCCAGTTGATAAAGTAAATAAGCCAGGTTTTTCCCTATAGCAGAAATAGTTTTCTTTATTCTATACATTAGGCAGGAGAGGGAGGAAAAAATAAAAAAGGGGGAGAAATAACCTTCCTTTTGAGTTGCTGACCACAAATAAGCAAGTCCATCTCCAAAGCACAGTTGCTCTCGCCCCAAGTAGCAAATATTGCGGCGACTTGTACTTTCAAGCCTCTAGTCATCACATCAGAGCTGCTCGACTTCAGGGTAAGGATAGGTGTAACCTTCTACAAGGAGGGTTCATGTGAAGCATCACCTCCGTTCCCTCCATCTGACAAGCTGGAATATTGCCTGGAAACTACTGTAAAAAAATAAAAATACTACACAGAACAAGAGAGCCACAAGCAGGCCTAGCTCCTGCTCCGCTGCCTTGTGGCAGCCATACCTGGAGATAAAGGGTGGGTTCTTCCCCACCACCACCCCTAGTTTTGCACCCACAGAATTGCCCACAGGCAACAGCAGAAGCTTGTGAGCAACTTGTCCATCCCCGAGTGCTGGGCTCACGCCCTCTCCATACTCTGGGCTGTTTGCCTTCTGTTCCTTGCAGTGGGAAAGCAAATCATCCAGGTACAAAGTGTCCCTAAAACTTGGCTGCTTACCGTTAACGTCTCGATATAAATACCATTCCATCTCCTTGAAGTTTAGCAGGAATGCTAAAACATTTCACCTGAGTAACACCAGACTAAGACTATTAGTACAGGCGCCACAATCGGCATATTTTTCCCTTTTTAACTCAGCAAATGGCACAGGACCTCACAGCCCTGTACTAATGCCAGCATGAGTTTGCCTGTATCAATGGCAAAAGCGGTATTTCTGACACTCCTGCCTGGTGCATCAGAACAGAAGTCAAGGTCAGTTGGAGCAACGGTACTAATTCACCAGCGCAGGGGAAACAGACGTAACTCACACACTCAGCCTGTGCTTCCCAAGGAAAAAGAAAGAAAGTAAAAGTTAAAAGCATGAACAATCCAATGCTTTAAAGCAAGTGTGTAAATCCTAGATACTGTGCCTTCTGTTTTTTCACCATCATGTCTTTATATGGATCATGTTTGTAAGATTTTTCTCCCTAAAAACACACACCTGAAATTTTATTTTAAAAAATAAAGCTGAGATTCACCCCTAGCTTGCTCATCCCCTGGCTCTAGATTTTGGAGTTAAACATTGCTTGGTCCTCCTATAAATATATGTAGTTATAAGGTTGAAAATTAAGTATTCAGCACTAGCTCTTCAGCAAGTCTCTAGTAAACAGAGGGGAAGTTTAAGTTGGAATTATGCCACTTGGTTAATAACAAGCAGTTATGATGAGATGATTCAATAGCTTGGGTGAAATGAAGGTCCCAGTGATAGTATTTCATCCTTTTATTTACATATGTCATGTTCACACACACACACGCTCACGCTGTTTGCTGATTATCTCAGAGAGGCAAGGCTTGAGTTGCAGCTTCTCTTGTTCTCTCCCTCCTCCAGTACAGACACGGTCTTTGCAAATTAAGAGTACATCTAGGGAAGCACGCCGAGACACCCAAGGGTGCTGGTGTTGCAGAGGAATTCTATGAAAAGCATCACTGGAACACAGCATCCTCTGCAATAGGAACATGCAGGAAATTCTATATTTTTAGTACTTTCCTGAGCCTTTGACAGAACAGTTGACAGGCACTTGCTACCAGCGTGAAGCTGAGTCTAACAGAAGTAATTAGCCACCAGCTTTCAAAATTTATGTTCTCTTTTTGAGGCGAGACAACCGATTTCTTTATTTTAAAAATTAGGCTGATTAATCATGCTGCTTTAAGGAAACTTAAGGGCCATAGGTGGTTTTTGCACAGCCATTCAAACCAAGAGCAAGATCCACTGTTTTCCCTCCAGCTGAATTCAGATTACAGAAAAGGGGCCCAAAGGGAAGAGGGGAGCTGGTGCAAAGTTTAGCAGTGGGAAGTAGCAAGACATAGCCTGCACTCAGAAGGGGGTGCAAAAAAGGGTAGTTCAATGGAGAAAGATGCATGAGATGGTGAAAGGAGGATTAGACTCTTGCATTTAATGACAAGAGCTGCTTTACAACTAAAGACTCCTCCTGCTCCATCTGTGGCTCGCTCACCCCTCCATCACGTTGAGCAGTAACTTGCCCAGCGAGGAGCTCAGGTGCTTAATAACCAGTTGTGACTCCCCACAAGGGAAGGTAGAAGAACTGGGCCAGCAGACAGCAAGCACCTGCATGGAAATACCTTCTGCAAAAGAAGTTAAAGAAGTTACTTTCATCACCTTTGGATGTTGCCCAGGAATTACTGGACAGAGTCATTAAGACCTGTAAACTTATTTACAAGACATTTTTTAGAAAGACAAAGAGACCTGCATGGACAACATAATTTCATTTTGGTTAGCCTAAGTTAGCAATTTTGGTACAGCCACATTAAACAGGAAATAGGGTTTTCTTCCCCGCAAAAAAAGTAGACGCTGCTTGGAACTGCACTTTTATTATATGGGGGAAAACCAGCTCAAATATTGAGATTTAAGGGAAAAAAAATAATCATGAGTTTATGTTCACGGGTTCCTGTGAATATTTTCAGCATATTTCACCACATCATTGCACGGTGGGCTCTGTTCATGCTGCCAGAATGGATGTTCCATCATTTCTATAGTGGGCCTGTGTGACATTCATTAAGTGCAGCTACAAAGGGAGAGGGTTAAACAGCGCGGCCTCTTTTCTCTGATTTGGTCATACATCAGCAAGCGCTCCAGGTTAAATGCCCAGAATACCGCAGCAGATGGATAGGGAGAAGGAGAGAGGCAGATACTTCACCCCACACTACTTAACCCAGGGAAATGAGTCTCGGAGTCGGTGTCATGGTAAAATATGGAAGCTCACTCAGATAATGTGCAGTTGAAAATTTTTTTCCCAAGCCTTTACAACTGACTGCGCGTTAAGATACCACATACCCCTTCTGCAAACTGCCAGCTGACTCCAGCAATGGTAGCTATTTTGGTGTGCAATTTGTCTTTATTGACTATCAAATCAGAATTTTAACCCATAGTGCAATCAGCGATACAAGCCCAAAGCATTTCTTCTTCACCTCTAATTTCACTCCAGGAGAAACTGCGTGCTGGGAAGTTTATTCTTCCTTACCCAAAAGTCCTTATGAAATAGAGAGGACACTTGGTACTTTAAAGATACTCCCCTGATGTGCTATATCAGCATCTGGAAAAATTGGTACACGCTCACTCGTGCTTCAGGAGGGGTCTCCCAGTGCCAGGTGCTGCACAAGTGGGGAGCCTGCCCTGTCCCCTAGAAGTTTCACATCTCATCTGACATTCCAGCAGATGGAAAATACAGGACAGTAACGCAGAGTACTTTCAGGTGTTGATTTTTATTTCAATGTCTGTTTTTAATCCTACACGATTCAATAGGTAAAGGTAAAGGCAGATTTTAGATTGCACAGTGTTCCGGTATCCTGGATTAGTCTTGCTCCACAACTGTGTTTCTAAGCACTTCTGTAAGAACCCAACACCAGCCTCTTTGGGGAAATGTACTATTTAAAGCCCCATCACCAAAATGCTACCCTTGTGGCATTTTTGCAACGCATTTGCAAGGCAGGCAGCCAGCCAACAGAAAGACAAGAGCCCCACAGTTCAGGGTCCCAAAGAAAGAGATCACTTGAAACACATGGTCTTCCGGTATTAAGCGTATAGACTTAACGCATCCGAGAATCAACAGCAAATAAGCTGCTGTCACCGAGTAAGAGAACATGTGCTTACTGAGAAAAGCCTTATTTCAAAAATCATGAGACTCGGAAAAAGAGATCAGAGCTGTGTCCTCGTGCAGCCTAACGACAGCTAAAGAAGTGACATGGTACATACACCATACATCAGTCCCCACATACAGAGGTCCCATCTGCGTTTTATTCAGTAATGACTGAGGTGGTTTGATTCTTCCATAAAGCTAAGTCTAAAGTTTTGCTATCCTGGTTTGCAGGTAAAGAGGAGGATTAGGGTAAGGGTGAAGACATTGCTAAGACCGCAAGAGCAAAGCCCTTGGTACCATCTGCTTTAGTTTATTCTGTGCCCCACAAAAAAAAAAAAAAAGAAAAAAAAAGAAAAAAAAAGGAAAAATTGGAATCCAACAAACCAATGGAAATGAAGACACAGTTAATGCATGTAAGTATTTGGTACAGAAGCATACATGCAAATGTGATCAGAAGGCTATGCCAGTAACTCAAATTCTGCCATGGAGAAATAACGATTGAGTGGTAACCATAGCCCTTCTTTTCCCTTGATAATCATAATGGAAAATCCAGAGCCCTGCAACATCTATTGTGTTTTTTAATATCTCAGAAATAATTGCTAATCAAAGCTTCATGTGGCGGGGCCAGTAGGAAGTGGATACATGTCCTCAACACAAAATTTTCATGTGAGCTGAAGGAGTGGGAAGATGCAGGGACACCTAATTTCCACCTTGTGATCCAACTCCATCTGATGAAAAAGATTGCCCAGCAGTCAAAAATCAAAGTCACACTGTCCTGGTGAGAGCCGGAACGGTGACAGGTCCTAGCATGCCGGGAGAGCAGGCATGCAAGCAAGTGAAAATTTGGTCTCCACTAGGTGTGGAAAGTCAATGTTATTTGTTTTTAAAGTTATTTTAGAAAGCATGTAGTTTTTGTTCTCTTATCAAGACTGATTCAATACACTGGGGTTCTACTATCTTATTAACCTTATCAAGTCTATTTCATTATACTTTTAAAAAAAATTATTACTGTTCATTAATGACAACTCCATCATGAGAAATTCAGTCAGTTTTCCGGAATCTGTGGTGGTTACAGAGGTTTGTCATTTGTTCCTTTTTGGCAGATGAAAGAAATTTACACAGAAAGAAAATAGTTTAGTGACAACTCCTTAAGCACCAAAATGTTTAACATCTAAAAGAATTTTTAAGGCTAAGTAATTCAATACACAATTAACACCTTGCCTTGCTAATTAGGTAACTCCTTGCTAATGAGGCAGCAATAAGCTGAGCAACAGTCACAGCATATGAAGGCAAGGTCTTCCCAGGCAGTTTGCTCCTTCTGTCAAAACAACTAGTAACACTTTTCCTTCCCAACCAGCTTTTTTCCCCCTGAAGAAGAGACACTCGGGAAGTGCTGAACACAACATTAGCAGAGACAGGCTGTTGTGTTCCCTGCCCTACATCTTGCATCCCAGGAAAGCTGGGCAGCGCGTCTTCTCAGCCCCAGGGTAGCTCTCGACTCCGAATGAGCCTTGTAGACCCACAGGGACCTCGCTCCTGTCCCTGCCCTTCCTGGCACAAGTCTGCCTACAGGCACAGAGACCAGTTTTATAACAAGGCAGACACAAGCACCTTTGCAATCCAGCCCTTTGCTCATCCCACAAGGGCATCTCCCAGCCAGATTTTTGCCCCCCAAGGGGAAGATTTAAACCATGTGTGTATGTGCCACCATGTACTTGCTGGACAATGCACAAGGTGACTACAGGAGTGGCCAAGCAGTGTAACAGGAAAGGTGACACATCTAGAGAGGAGAAAGTTAAAGCATACACAAGTTCTGGTCACTCCTGTGTTGGGGTGCAGTCTTAGAAGCTGCTTCCTTGTTCCAGATTCATTTCCTGGCACGTGGAGAGGGACACGGAGCCTCCTACAGAAATAAGCAAGCTGCCCAGAACTCCTCTCCCACCTCCATTCAATCCTTGCCGATTATTACTAGCTAATTACACTGCAACAACACAGAAGGTCTGATGCAGAGATGCTCCAGGGAAAAAAAGAAACATGTATGTTTCTCCCTCCCTCAAACTGAGAGCATCAATATAAAGACAAGAAAAGGCTCCAAAGATCAAGCTTTTCCGTGCTTTTGCCCAAGTGCCTCTCTTCCTTCCAGAAAGATTTCTATACTTCTCCACTCAGTCTCCCTATCACAACAACTTTAACCTTCCTACTGTCATGTCTGACTGAACCATTAATACATTGAGCATGAACCACAGCTGCTCTGCTTAGAGGAGCAGTTTCAGAGAACAGGAACAATTCTCATCAGTGCTTAAAAGCATCTTACATTCAGAAGAGCTGATTTCAAGTCAATATTCAGTCTCTTGGAAATAATTGTGTTGAATAAAGAGACACGTGTTGGTGACAGTTGGTTGTTTCTTAATGAAACAGATTTGGAAAATTTAGCTAAGCTTTACTTAAGCCTGCTCTTTAAAAATAAAGAAACAGAATAGATATATGCAAGCCTGAATAGTAAGGGCACAAGTGAAATGCAAAGTCAACCACTCAAGCTACAAGAAAGAGTAAGGCTCCTTGCTGCCACTGACACCTGCAATTTTAATAAGCTTTGTAGCATTTAACTCTCATACATATATTTTCCTGCCAAGGCTGTAAATCTTATCTTGTTATTTAAGCTGGAGATAATTCCAGGACTGAAGTGATCATGGAAAAAACATACTTTAAGATAGAAGTGCTGGCACAACTTCTCTTGGTGAAAGGTGCTCCTAACAATAAAATTAAAGAGAGCAAGGGCTGGAGCTGGACCATTTGTGCCTTCTACTGCCAATACCATGTTTGTGTCAAGGTAACTTATTTCCATGGGGTACCCAATACATAATCAATAAAATCAACCTTCAGTGGTGTTGAACTTTGCATTGTGTAACGACAATAGCTCAAATTGAATTTTAATTCTTTTAATTATAATGGCGCTCAGAGGCCACATCACAAGAGGATTTTGTTCATCAAGGAAGAGGAAGTCACAACAGCAGCTGGAAAAGATGTCAACATTAGATATTTGCACAAGTATATAGAGGTATTCTGGGCTTTATCCTTGACAGAGTAGCCAAAACCCAACTGTCTCTCAGATAAAGGCAAGGCTACGCTTTCTTTTCCAGGGGTTCTTTACAAATAATAGCTGTTTTCTATAAAGAAAAAAAGATAAACCCTTAAACTCCATTTATACCATCCTTAAAAAAAGAAAAACCAAAAAAAAAAAAAAAAGGAAAAAAAGGGAAAGGTTAGGGGATTAAACTTCACAGATGCTTTGCACAGCCTGGCTAAAGCTCTGGAAAGACCATCTCAACCTTTGATCCCTTTGGGGAAAGAAGCAGTTATTTGAGCAGGCTTTTGGAGAACACATGCTGTGGACATCTGTGTCAGCAGACCCTAATCAAGGCAGACCCATAGCGCTGGACCAATTTGTGTTCCAGGATGCAGACAAGAATATGAAATTCCTGATGGGATAACTAGCTACCTGTAGGGGCATGGATGAGTTTCCTGGACAGATTGTGAATGAGTGACAGTTTAATCCAGGTTTTTTCCATGTCTCTTCTTAGGTGCTTTTTTTCTTCTTTAAATCTAGGAGTCTTTTAAAGAGACAGATGTTCAGAGCACTCCCCAGAAGTTTGCTAGCTTCAGGAGGAAAATGACTTGGTTCTCTGTAGTTCCATCTGCCCCTGTTCCCAATTTGAAATAATGATTTTAAAAAAAAACAAAACCAAGGAGTCTTTGAAAGTTTCGTAGGATTTTGCATCCAAGGAAGACCGATAGAGAGAACTTTATCATTTAGTTTGCACATAATCCAAACTAGAAATTTGAGGGGGAAAAAGCCTCCACACACTCCTCCCCTTGCACTTCCTGAAGCCCTCAAAGACTTCCAAAATCTGGTAACTGAAACAAAGTGGGAAACGAGTTTGCCATTCCCTGTCTCTGGTGCTATAGACATCTAGCATGATTCCAAGTTCTCAACATCCAAGATGACTGAACACAGCAAGGCTTTAGCACCTGAAGCAAGGCATTCAGTCAACAGTGGCACAAATTACAAGCAAACCCATCAAATTAAATGGGCAAAGCAACTAACCTATTCACCAACCAGCTTGTTTCAAGCATGGCTCATCTTTGCTACTACAAACGGTCTCACCCTAATCCACAGCTTCATCTGCCCCCAGCCCAGATTTGTCTTTATTTCAACACACATGGCAAAAGTCCCCAGCCAAAACAAAGCCTGTGCTCCAGCCTCTAGGACAAAGATTTACAGGTCAATTCAACATTTGATAGTGAGAAGAACTGATGTGTCTCTTCCTCTGTCTTTACCCCTTTAATTGAGCATTACGTGGTGAAAGTCTCACAGAGAACCTTTCTGTCTTGCCCCTGATCCACTTAAAATGGTCTGGAGTAGACAACAGTGCAAAACCCACCACCCCCAGATAGGCACAAGTAGCAGCCAACTGTAAAAGCAGAAAGCAACTCATGCTGGTTTGGACATGGCTACGTAACAAGGAGTCCTGATGGCAGACAAAGCAGAAAAAGTTCTTCTGTCAGTACCAAACCCAGACTCCAACTAGAACGTGAACTCGGAAAGGTCTCCCCCAACTCAGCCTCTCACTGCAATGAGATCTTTTCCACTGGGCCACAGAATGGTTTAGTAAATAATTGAACTGAGAGCGGAACCCCATTAACAAAGCATATTATACCTTTGCACACATGAGTAGTCCAACACAAGCTCAGAAACAGGAAAGCAGAGCATGGAGATTAAAAAAAAGAAAAAAAAAAAGCAAGCAAAAAAAGCCCCACAGTTGACCACAATACATCCTTGGTTTTCTTAGGTCTACCCCTTATTCTTCAAATCACCCACAAAGCAAAAAAATGGGACAGGGAAGTCCAGCTGTTTCAACAGCACAAATTTAACAGGTTCTTTGGCACAAGGATAAATTTTGCCCTGAATTAACAAGAGCAATAGTAACTGGAGTCTTTGAGAGGCACTGTCAATATTTGCTCCACTTGTCATTGACAGAAAGCACAAATCCTGCAGCCTGAATTTCAGTGCATTTCAAACACCCTCATCTGGAAGCAGCAGAGCAGGCTCTGCTCAGGGTGCTAACGTGATTAGCACCCATGAGAGACCTGCCCAGGCAGGAACCCCCATGGGTAGGACAAGCTGGGTGAGCAGAAGGAACATGCAATCATGTAAGTGTCATGACTAAAGTGACACCAGGTAGCAGAAGCATCTATCCTATGCTAGAAGTAAATGCCTCATAAGGACAGGTATTCTCCTGAGAGCATCTCTCTGGTATGAGAAACATTTAGCATCTCACCAGTTACAGCATTACATGAACCTTCATAAAAAATAATCTACAAAGGTTTAGGATAATTTATTTCACCCCTCCTCACTTCTGCCTGAGATGCTGGCATTGACAGGGAGTTCCCAGAACCCATGCTCCTAAAACACACTAATGTGTTACGAGTTAATTATCTGTGAGCTACGTTTCTCAGGGTATGCCACTGGATTTTGAAAGTCTTTTCCTTATTACTTTCTCTCCTGATCAGCCATTGGGCACAGACAGCACTACTTCCTCAGGGCTACTGAATTTGTCCCCTTATCCCCCTTTAGCAGGAAATAACTGTTGAAAACTTTTCTGGCAGGATATAATACCAGAGGTGTGACTTAAGGTTGTCAAGATCACGAGCAGGTGGCAGCCTACTCCTCTTGCAGGGAGATTATTTCTCTGATTTCGTAAATTCACACAGCAAATTGAATGAACTGTGTCCGTGTTAGAAGTCCAGTATGGGTCACCATCTCAATTATGCTCCTCAGTCACTGAGCCACGTAGGGTGGGGGGGAAAAAGAACCCGGCAAGTCACCACCCTGCTACCAAGATGATGATTTGAAAGGAGAACAAGCACAGAACTTGACAAGGAGAGGCTTAATCATCCATCATTCTCCAGCCTGGTGGCAGTAGCCTTTCTGTGGACATTAGTGAGGTACCGATGTATTTCCTCATTCCACTGCCACATATAAATTCACATCTACATAACTTGATTACTTTCAAGGCAACCTGTGTGGCCTCTAGAGAGCCATCAGTTTCCTTTGGTCCCTAAAGCTAGTGTTGAATACAGCCTGGAGCCATTCTAGAAAGCACACACAGCCTCAAGAGAACTGGTACTGGTATCCCAGTGGGGACCAAGCTCCACCTGTGTGACACACTCCAACACAGACGTGGGGATAGGTTTGTGACGCAGCCACAGCCAACATGGACCACTTGAGCTGGCCTGACCACCAGTGGTGGCTAGAGGCATTTTCCAGCTGCAAGCACTTCTCCCTTCAGCAGCCCTGCTGATTTCCATCACACATCCCCTCACGCTGACATCTGGAACAAAGCTGAACCACTGCATGCTCCTCTGCTATTACTGTATTTAACACACCGAGCTACCACACGAAGCTGCCCCAGCCAGACAGGGAATTTGCAGTCTGGGGACCATCCATCCACAGAAACACCACTTGAACCCCAGATGAGAAGTCCCATTTCGTTAGAGCAATCCAGCTGCACCTAATTCAAACAGCAATGAGCTTGCTGTCTGCTTTCTTACATTATTTCTTCCTGAATCCTTCTGCTCCACTCTACATCAAGGAAAAAAAAAACAAAAAAAAAGAAAAAAGTCATTTCTTTCCTCCAGAGCTAATTCCCATACACTGCAATGAGAGAAATGCAATGTTCTGAGCAATATAAGCTGGAAAGTGGAATTATTTTCTGCACCATTCAGATGGAAATGAAGCCTAACCTCAATTCTGCCACCCACCTGGAGCCATGGTATGATCCTATAGATCTTTGGATCAATACTGCATCATAGCTACAAAACTAGAAGGGGGAAAAAGAAGGGGCACAAAACCAAGGAGTGTAAATTTTAACTAAATCAGTTCTGTAAGGGTTCCCCCCTTCACTGCCACTTTTGGGTAAAAGGCACAGCAGTCAGCTGGGGGATAGAGGAGGACAGACAGAGCATTTTGCTTCTTTTAAAAATAGCTAGTGTTTATTCTGAAGGCCGTTATCCCTCACCACAAATAAATGCACAAGATTATGTTGCACGTTTTCTGTTTGACTATGTGTGCCGAGAACAAGAGAGAGCGATACAACCTGTATTATTTCTTAACGATTCTCTAAATCGCAGCATCTCCACGGGAGGAGTGGTTTGAACCGCCTCCCTGGTTGCCATCCACCCAGGCACTTTGTTACAGGCTACCAGATGAGTTTCTGCCCACACAGTAAAGAGATGAAGAACGACAGGGTTTTGTGTTTATTTGCTCATAATTTAGGGCTACCTTACATCACAGCACACAGCTGAACACGGCAGGGAAAGCTGATACTCAGGGCTGTTTCCCCAACTGCGTGATTCCCTGGCTTTCCAGGGACATCTCATTTGTGTCTGAGGGACAGTTATTTCACAGAGTCTGGCACACAGGCCCCAGAGAAGCAATGCTCAGAAGCCACCTGAGTGATAAAGGTGAATAAAATTGTGTTCCACATATTTATTTCAAACTATTGGGGACTGCCCACCTGGGAAGCTCACCTTATTCCTCTTTTCCAGAGGAGACTCTGGCCCCTACCCTAGAGATGGCCCAGAGAGAGCCCACTCTGCTGCAGAGGGGTCCCAGCCCCACACCTCCCGGCACAACCCTAGAAACCAGAGAAGGAGAAGCAAAACATCAGCACCCTAGAACTCCCTTGGCAGCTGATTTATACCAAGCAAAAGTTCAGAAAGCCAAACACAGCTGTACAGCAACACTATGCATGCCAAGAACACCAGCTACACTGCTACAGCAACATCTTCACCCACCACCTCCACATCCCAGCACCAGAGCAGAGAGCAGTAACACCTTACCTTCCCCAGCAGATAGACTACATGCATGGCCCAAAGCAGCAGCTCCACATGCACTTCCCAAATGTGTGTGGTAACATCCCAGTAGCCTGCAGCAGCCCAGAACAGGCACCACTCATCCCACTGGAGAGAAGAAAGCTTCCCTCCCGCCGACGCCTCACTTATTTCCCCAGAGTCTTGCTAACCGCCCACAGCTGCAGGCCCCCATGATGGCAAGTGAAAGCAGGTTTGCTGCAGCCTGGCCTCCCCACCTGCCTCTTATTTAGGGCTCATCTTCAGGGTTTGGGCTGATGTATCAAAGCATAACTTGCTCCTGGTCCCCTCTTGTCTCCAACTCATATCCAAGACCAGCAAGTGCTGGTATTTATTGGCTTCCAAATCACTGTGTCCTTCTACAGGAGTGCAATTCATCAGTGCAGGGTTGCTTCCCTTTGGGTTTTTTGTTTTGTTTAATCAGAAGTTTTACAAGATCTGATGTCCTCAGCTCCTGAAGTCCAGTGAATTCAGCTGCCTTTTGCCTTAAAAAATAAAAAGAAGTCCTTAATCCTCCTACCTGACAGGAAAAGCCAACAGATGAAGATCCCTAAGGTCAGCATTGCAGTTCAAAAGAGCCCACAAGATTTTTTTAGCTTTCAGTATTTCCTGAGTTATTTCATGACTGTGAATGTCCATAATTATGACAAATGTAACATTGAGCCCAAAATCTTAACTATTGTACCCAGGATGGCTGCTGCAGATTCCACCTCTGATGAACCCTCATCCCACGGTGAGAGCCACACAGACAGACTGCTGTCTTAAATCAGACACAGAAGTTCCATCTCCAAGATTTCAAGAATTTCATTGCAGGTTCCTAATCAAGGGCAATATTAATAACCCTAGGTTTTTTTCTGTGGTGTACGATCAGGGTTATGAACAGCTCAGCACCTGTACAGTGGAACATTAGGGCAGGGATACAGATGCCCATAGGACAGAGATAAGGATTCATGAAAGAGGAGGCTGGGCTGATTCGAGAGAAATGCATTTAAAAATGCATTAGTGAAGAGTAACACAATGATGCATATTTTAAGTGGCCAAATATTAAAAGTGTGTGTATATATATATTCATGACGTGAAAAGCACTGGTTTTAATATCCAACCTATCTTCAATTTGCATCACTGATGGGGTTTATCTGATTTTGGGGCATGAGTCTGCAAGGTGCTTAACCTGCTGGCCCAGGTCAAGAAAAGCTTTGAAATAATGATTTTATAGTGGTTTTACTCATTTGAGGGAAGTACAGGATCCAGTACAGGATCCACTGAGCTGGTTTGTGGGGACAGTCTGCTGTCACCTGCATCTCCCAGCACTGAGCACTTCAGGTGAAGACAGAGACTACAATACTGTAGCGGTCAGTGTTTTACAGAGAAAAAATGCAGAACATTGAGACTTTACACAGTGTCTCACCATCTGTAGATGTAAAAAAGAAAGCAGCATTTTCAGAGACTCCTGGGAGGCTTAGGATGGCCAGTGACCAACAACCAGGACTTCGCGGTACATGTCCAAGGTCTTCAGTGACTCATGATTAGATAAATCCTAAGTTCCCACCTCTATAAGATACGTACAATATTACTTGGGGAAAAAATGAAAAAGAAAATCTGCATTGAAAAGCCAGAAGCCAGTAAAACTCCTTAAAAGGTCATTCGTGTCCTATTGAAACAATGCTGAAACACTCAAATTGAGAACAAGATTTTTTTATATTCCCACACACATGTGCGTACATGGAGGTGGATAAAGCTCCTTCTCTGAGATGACAACAATTTTACAGGAAATTCCAAAACGTCTATGAAAAACTTAACAAATCTCATTAAATATTGAAGCCTTTTTTTGTAAGAGTTTGTAAAGCCTTTGAGAGGTTTCAGCATCACTACCTGAAAGGACAGAGTACTCTCCCCTGTTATTAAAATGACCCGAAAGTATGAGGAGGTTAAGTACTGCAAGAACCTGGCCTTGAGTGCACATCAGTCAAAATGGAAAAAAAAAAAAAAAGGAACAATTATGTGTGGTATGATTTCTGTGTCCTGAGGTCTTAATTTCTCTGGAGGACAGCGTCTGAGCACACACTAAGATCCTGTGAAGTCTGAAGAGAATGGGCACATAACAGAGTGATGCAATAGAGCAAGCACGTTTCTGCATGGTTTTGTGGATGACCAACGTCCCATCTGAATATTTTAAAACTAGGAATCGTTTATAAAATTAAGAAATGTTTTGGAGAACTTGCACTCTCGGACCTTTTAAAAAAATCTTAGATGTAAAAATATACAGGTTGTTTCACAGATCATAGAATCATAGAATTGTCTAGGTAAAGGACCTTAAGGATCATCGAGTCCTACCATCAACCTAACTAATAAAAACCATCACTAAACCATGTCTCTAAGCACCACGTCAACCTGTCTTTTGAATAACTCCAGGGATGGTGCCTCAACCCCTTCCCTGTGCAGCCCATTCCAATGCTTAATAACCCTTTCAGTGTCAAAATTTTTCCTAATATCCAATATGAACCTACTGTAGTGTGACTTGAGGTCATTTCTTCTTGTCCCATCGCCTCTGACTTGGGAGAAGAGACTGATCCCTGCCTTTCTACAACCACCTTTAAGGTAGTTGTAGAGAGCGAGAAGGTCTCCCTTCAGCTTCCTTTTCTCTAGTTTTGCTATAGCAAAGGGAAAAGGGAAAAATATCATCATTGACCATACACCTCCAAGAAGTTACTTCCTCACACCACAACTGCCATGCAGCTGCACAAAGCTTCAGAGTGACCATGGGGACCTGTCTGTAGAACTTGTGTCACTGCTGACAGTGTGAACCCCCCCGCCATGGGGCACATTGACTCACCACAACACTCAATGGTTATTTTGCTAAATACCGGCACCAAAGAAACCCCGATGATCTCCAGCCAATGAATTTATTGCCAACTGCAATGCTTCTTCCACCCACTAACACGCTCATTACCAGCAGCATATAAGGCTTCTGCAGGCTCACAATATCTCACAAACACTTTTAATTAATTTTTCCAGCATGCAGGATGAGTAAACACACTATTGTTGATGCTGTCAGCTCTTTGATATCAGTCCCAGAACCTCTTTCAGTTCCACTCGGAAATACTTTGACCTCTGTCAAAAATTCATTGACAATAAGGTCTCTCCAAGTAAATGTTTGTGGCAGCAACAAAAGGGGAGGTAATACTATGCCTGCTATGCATAGGGGAGGCATAATGCTGCTTTAGATTTCTATGGTAATTTCTTCAGATACAGTATCAAGCTTTGGCAACTTTTAAACTGCTGCATTACTGTAATATTTCTCGCAAGAAATCCCAAAATCTGGGTTCCAGACATAAAAAACTCCTTAGATATGTTTTCCTAGCAAAAAGCTAAGTATTTATTTATTTATTTATCACTACTGAGCTCAAAGGGAAGGGCGGCCAACAGTCTGTGAAATTATTGTTTGCTTCTAAATGTAGTTACCACAGCTGAGGACTTAATACTTGGCTAATGCCTGTGATCCTTATTAACATAAATATTGTAACAGTCAGGCGGGATGGAAGTCATACATGAGATAAGATCTTGTCTGTTTCTGGTGATATGATCTCAACACTAGTCAATTAAAACTGCTGGAGTATTTCGTAATCATTGTCATATCAAATTACTGCACTGATGCATACGTTAAGTAGGAAAAGTTATTACATTACCGCGTGGGGCGAAAGAAGGGCTAAAAGAATACTGCAGTGCTGGTAGTTTATGAAGACATAAAAATTACTGTGGACAGCGTTATAGTTATTCCAAGGACCACTATAATTGTATAATAATTCTGTTTACACTTGTCCATCCTATTTTTCTTATAGGAAGTTATATCTGAAATGATTCTACGGGACTAAGACGTAAACCCCGGGAGATTGTTTTTCCTTACTCTTACCACAGGCACTTTACAATGTGCTCTTCCTTGCAGAGGCTGACTTTGGGTAGTCAATATAACATATTCCTATAAGACTGTCAGTAGGATTGGTAGGGTAATTTGCAGAGGGTTTGTGGATCTGCAAATTGAGAATCAGCCCTTGGAGGATTAAGGTTTCAAATTTAATTTTACGCTAATTCTAGGCATTTTTTGAAAAACGACAAGCTTGGCTTTACTACCTCGTATACAACGTTATTTACTTCTCCTTGGGCTCTTTTTATTGTTTTGGGAGGATACCAAGCTCATGTAACACTGCCCTGACTGCTTAGCTGCATCGAGCGAGGCCATTTGCATGCGGTGTGTCTGACAATTAAGTGCTACACTGCAGAGTTCATCTGCATGTAAGCCAGCCCTTGGTATTAACAAGTGCCGAGGCCCGATTCTGCTCCTCTCTTGCTGGTGAACATCAGGAGCTGAGAAGAGCACATGGGGGCGTGGGGGTCCACATCAAATGATGCCCTCCAAAAATATCCCCCATCCCTGTCAATCAATTCCTTTTTATGTCAGCAGTATCAGAAATATATGTTTGATTGGATCTCACTCTTAGAAAACCCAGCTAATGTCAGGGCCCTGCTGTGAGAAACACTGCACAAAGTTAAAGTCCAAGCCCCAAAATTTCCAGTCTAACATCAAGTGTCAAGACCATACACATTACATATCATCTTATTTGAAGAAACAAGTTGCAGATTTAAGAGGCAAAAAAAATTAAAAAATGGAAAGCACATGTAGAAATGAGTAAGGTTTCACCTAGTGATAAAGGTAGTTATGCACCAGTAATGAGGAGAAAAGGAACTTGCTATCAAGAATTAATGAGATCACAAAGAACAGGCAGGGGAAGTGAACGTTTTTAAAATGTCCCTGCTGAACACCAGGAATAATAGAGTGAGAAAAAATGGAGTAGATCCCTGTGGTAAAAACTATTAGAGGCGGCGAATTATAAAACTATTAACCAGAATGTAACTCCCAATTAAAAGATGATTTAACACTGGAATCTGATGGATGAATTTTGATTAAATGGAGAACTATTAGGAGCCCTGGGAAATGGACTTCTCCTGCCAGTTCTAAAAGTTAAAAGGCAGTTTGATATAAAAATTTATAAATTAAGGTTAATTACTTTAAATAACATGGCTGGAAGCAATAAAAAGAAATTTATAATATTCTCTGGAGTTTTAGGAAAATAATATAGATATCCGCACCTCTCAATGGAAAATCGAATTAGCATCCCCAAGTACAGGTCGCCAAAGACAAAAGCAAAATAAACTGGCTGACAAAGGGGGCTGGCTGGGAAGCAGAACAACTCACAGCCTATGATCTGCCAGAAAACTCCCTGTCCGGTGCCACAGTGACTCTTCTCACTGGGCTTGTGCAAAGGAGCGATGCTTCTTCACGTCAGCCTTTGAAACAAACGCACAGCGGGCGCCCTGCAAACCAAACCATGGACGCTGGAGATGCCCAAAGAGGCAGGCTGGTCCTGCTGCCCTTGAAGAAAGGTTGGACTCTATAAGCAGGTAGGCCAAAATTGGTATCAGGTAACCAAATCGGTGAGAACAACAGGAAAAGAGACAACAGCCCAAAGCAAGGTCAACCGGTCGCTCTCTTAAGGGCTCGTTGTTGTCACTTGTAAACCTTTAAATAGTGTAAGAAATTATTCAGGACAGTAACAGGCTTGTCCAGAGAGGTGTTGTGGGTTATTTGAAATGTGGAGGTGGAGGGTGAGTGCTGCCCAGCTCCCAGAGGGCTCTCAGTGCAGGACAGGGAAGCTCAGCAGGAGGTGGGTTACGTTGCATTACACCACTTCTCACAGAATACACTTGAATGCAGAGAAAGAAAAGTGTTTGGGGGGTAAGGCATTTGTTCAGCCTGAATTTCATTTATCCTTTCAAGTGGATCCCATGGGGGAGGTGGGGACTAAGGGAGAAAAGCATGTG
Organism: Nycticryphes semicollaris; assembly: GCA_013400055.1. NCBI lineage: Eukaryota > Metazoa > Chordata > Aves > Charadriiformes > Rostratulidae > Nycticryphes > Nycticryphes semicollaris. The sequence goes on along the minus strand of VXBJ01000867.1, from coordinate 1,363,160 downwards.
CCTGTGTCATTCCACGTTAACTGCCTGGACTGGATCATTCCCCAGGGAAATACAGCAGAAGAGGAGAAGGCTTCTCCTGTGACAGCCTCTTGGGGCTTTTACACAGCCATTGCTGAAGCGGGTCGCAGAGGAGGCATTGATGCCTGGAAGGTTTCCACAGATCCCAAAGGATTCCCAGGAAGCTGGAATCATTATACAGAGATATTCTCCATTAATAGAAATGTCTCCTTGTCCCCTTCCTCCACTCTGACCTAGCTGGCAAAGGATCTTCCTCCAAGCGTTGCAGAGAAGAGAGCATTCGCCAGGCAACCACCACAGGTCAGGTCCCAGCAGCTTCTCCAGGTCTACCACACCAGGATGCCAAGAAGAACTCCCCACTCCTTTCCATGAAGGCTCCCACAGGAAGCGTGGAATGTGCCACACACTGTCTCCAGCTCCTGTTTTCCCCCTTAACAATCCCAGCTGAAGGGGCAGATCTCTGCAGGCTGATCTTGAGTCTGAGCCAGACCCCAGATGTTTCATGTCCCTCCCCTCCATGAACACCCAACCCCGTGAAAGGCCGAGGTAGACGAAGAAATTGTGCATCCCATGTTCTGCTGTTCATCCAATTGGATGTGTGCTCTCCTGATTGCTCTCTGCTCTGCTTTTGGGTCCTTTCTGGGCCATTTGAAGGACTTTTTATGAACGACATTTGGTTGTGTGCCCACCAAATTCTCCCTTCTCCATCTCTTCTCCTGTGGCCCAGTGTTACCTACGCTTGCCTATGTCTGTCCCACTTAAAGACAGCATTTCATCCTCCTCCTCTCACTTTCCTCCTTTGGTCTCCCCTCAGGGATGATTCTGTGCCTGTTCAGACAGATCTAAACCCGGGATACCCCCACCAGCACACGGCGTAACCCATCCCGCTCTCCCAGTTCCCACTCAGTTCCACACCATGATCAGAAGCCCTTTCTGCCGAGTGAGCAGTTTTTATCCAGTTTTTGGTCCCTTTGAGCGTTGACCCTTGAAATTTCCAACTCCTCCCTACTCGCTTCCACACACACACTGCTTCAGAGTCACCCCATGCCCCACCATTCTTTGTCTTCCAGTTTTCCCTGCCCCAGCCAGGGTAAGTGCGGTGCTGCTCCTTTAAGGCTCCGTGCCTGTAAGTGATTACTCTTGGCTATCACTTTTTCTATATCAGACATGTCATGGTGAAGAATCTTCAACCTTGACTCTTACAGCTGCCCTAATTATAGGACATATTTTTGGTGCTGTGTCTTTATTCCTTCCCGTGCTGGCACTCTGACCCCGGTGCTTCCTCCGTCGCGCTTGTGTTAACAAGGTTGTCCATTCTACAGTTTCCTCACTCTGATTTGTAACTCAAAATTACCATATCTGGCTTTCACTCACTGACAACCGTCACTTTAAATAGGCCTTTTAAAGTTAATACGATGTCCATTCTAAAGTGGAGTATTACTTTTCAGTGATGTTAAATGAGCAATTTAAGGAGCTATAGGCTTTTCTTATAAGAAAAATTAAATTTTATCTGCCACTTAATTTATGAATAGGGCTAACCCTAAACAAATCTGTCATAAGCTGCTGCCATCCCTAAAAAAAATAATAATACAAGAATAACTCTAGTTAATAGTGGTAAAATACAGAAGTAGTATAGGAATTATTCATAAAAACACGTCTACCTCACGCTTTTTAGAGCCTCAGGAGCATGCTGCAGCAGGAATATACTCTTTTAGGTCTCATCCAGTGAAACTAGTGGATTAGCAGCCAGTGGTGACAACATCAGTAACTGGGAAGGTTGGATCAGTGATATCGTGCTATCAGTGGTGCCTTGGTAAGTAAAACAGTTTGTTACCTTCTACTTCACACTGTCTCAGGGAAGGATATTAGGACTAACATATCTTTGCTGAGGTGGATGGAATTCAGGTACTTCTGGAAAGGGCTTTGTCCCATTCCTTCAACTCCAGCGATGATCAGTGAGGAGCCTGCCCAGCTTTCCTTCAAAAAACACTGCTGAAAAGGGATAATGACTCTTTGATGAAATCGGGGGAGCAGGAGCTGAGAGATCTAGCCTGCATCCACATCACTCACTCCCTGCTACGCCATGCTCTCTGACCAGGGTTTCCAGAGCAATGCACGGGTCCCTGATCTGAAAGCCTCTGTTTCCATCCCTCTGCCTTCCACCACTGCCTAAGTGAGGCCATAAATCTGCCCACTTCTCACTGGGTTGCAAGACTAAATTCCCTCCCATTTGGCAAATAATTTGAGAACAAACCTCCCTTCTTGCAGACTGTCCTTATCTCCAGCCAGGTCCAGCAGCTCCAACCTGCCTGAGATTTCAGTGCTCATGTGGGATCAACATGCTGGGCCTAATGCTTTTCCCCTGGCTTCCGAAAGGTCAGAACGGCAGTATATTGAATCTCTAAACATACTGATCACACAGCTCTGCTAGCTCACTAGAATCCATTAATATCCAAGATACTGGAAGGGAAAGGGGAAAAAGCCTTCCTCCATGAACTTAAATCAATTAGCTGGGACTAAAAAATGTAGATTCTTGAGGAAGAATAAAAAATGGAAAACACCAGGCCTCATTATCCTGTCCCTGAAGTGCCAGAGGGCAAAATTATCTTTCATGATGATGTTCTGCATTGATTAGTCAAACATGTAGGAAATCATATTAAAGATTTGACGCCTGATGTGGGATCAGAAGAGCTGTGTGCTACCACAGCACATGCAAATGTTGTGGTGAAATAGTATGTGCTTTGGCCAAGGGAAAGGAAGACAAGAGAGTGGGGGGAAAAAGAAAACTTGGAGAATTTCCTTTGGAAGAATCTTGTAGGTTTTAATGCTCAGTTCAAGAAAAAAAAAAGCAAAAAAAAAAAAAATCTATCTCCAGAGAAGGTATTTCAATAAGTTATATAATAATTTCAAGATCATTTCTTCTTTGCTCTTTGTTAATTATGCTGTAGAACCCTGTACTCAGAAGTTGATTAGATGCATTCAGGTTCAATTGGCAGAGTATATTCTAGACAGCCATATGCAGAAATCAAGCACTCTCAAAGAGACATATTATCAAGGTTTATAGTACTGTAGTGACCTCACTGCAGATCCAATAAAAAAATAGACAAAGATAGAATTAATAGAAAGAAATATTTCTCTGAAATGGGAGACTGAGATCTACAGGTGAATTGAACTGACATAACTCACTCAACTTTACAGAAACCACCTGAGACCAGGCTCTTGTAACCACCCCAAAGAGCAGGGCAGAAAAGGCTGATCAGATCACTTTGGACCATGTGTGAAATCCTGGCCTTGCTGGAGTCCACAGAGAAGTCTCCATGATCCCTGTATCTGCAAACACCTTCACACTAAGAGTCTGCCTCCTCCAGAGTTGCAAAAGGGTCAGAAATGACCACAGCTCATGTCTCCTGAGTGCCTGCAGCACCATGGTGTAAAAGAGCTTTTTCTTCAGCGTCAGCCAGGCACCAGATTAGAAGCAAATCACCCTCCATACTGACAGAAGCCATGTCACTGAACTCCCCACCTTTTACAGCCACCATTCAGGAAGGAATCATAGAATCATTTGGGTCGGAAAGGACCTTGAAGACCATCTAGTTCCAACCCCCTGCCCTGGGCAGGGACATCTCCCACCACACCAGGTTGCTCAAAGTCCCATCCAGCCTGGCCTTGAACCCCTCCAGGGATGGGGCATCATCAAAACAACTTTTAGTTATTTAACTAGTGCCACAACCATAGTGAGTGATCTCGCCTGAATTAAGGCCAGAGACACAGCGTTGATACAAGAGTCTGCCATTTAATATTATAGCCTTGCAAATCAAGTAGCCTGCAAAAGTGGCTTTTCTCATGACTCTGCTGGTGGTGAGGATCATGATGTGCATCTCTATGATCCAAATGCTGACTGCCTGCAAAATGAGTACTGTATAAAATCATACTAGGCCTGTACTCCTATCAGACAACCATAATCAGCAACTCTGGGATCTTCCACCACTTCATGGCTAATTTCTACATCCAGTGTTAAGTACATTCCCTGGCATGGATAACCTAAATTATTTGGCAGATTAGACTACAGGAAGCATAGCAAACATTATTTGAAGCATTTTAAAAACCGCTGTACAAAGTGGACTATAGTGATAAAATACAGCAATACCTAATTAATAGGCACAAAAAAGCCCTATAGATAAATAATTTAACCCCTTCCTTACCACTGATTCTTAAGGAGGATGTGAACAGATCACATACTGCAATCACCTAAGCAGAAAAACATTGTGGTTACAAGATGAGGCTTCCGGGAGCACAAGTCCCTACCAGAAGAAAACCACCCATAAACGGAGTGAAAGACTGAGGTGTCCCCATTCACAACTCTGCTTTTCCTCTCATTACTCTGATGTTAGCATCATTCACCCAATTCACCCAGCTCTTGTAGCACTGAGCTCCTTACCTCAAGTTCTCTCTCCCTGTCTACTTCCATTGCCTTATAAATATGAACATTTATCTCCCTTCTGGACAATAGGAACCAAGAACTTTTACTGTAGGGCAAGATTCTGAACATGATATTGCCCATTGCTTCACGTGATACGTACTCCCTACTTCTCCCCACCACCCTACCATATTCTGCCTCCACATCGTGGTTCCACAACATAAAGGTACGCGCTTGATGTATGGCCCACCCACCCATCGAAGGTCCACGCTACTTTCAGCAAGGTTCTCACCCCTGCACTCTCAGTTCCCTCTGCTGTTCTTTCAAAAACAACACTCTCTTTCCTCCCTGGCTTTACTTTCATCGCATACTTGGTACTTAGACCCAGCAATGACCATCCCAGTCCCTGGGCGGTTTTCTGTGCAGATGCGGGGCAAGCAGCAGAGCAGTTTTCAAGATGCTTTACAGCCCCACACGGCTGTATTCAGACTGGAGCATTTGAACTCCAAACCGAGCAATTGAACTCACATCAAAATTGCTGCTGACAGTGTAACTAAAGACCTACTTTTCCAGTCCCTGAGGCCAATACAAGAAACAGTGGTGAAGAAATGGACATTTTTCATCCATTTGGCTGCAGTGATCACCATTAAATTTGAACATAAAGCTCAAAAGACCCATGTAGTGTCACCAAAAATCCCAGAGTGGACTGTCGGATGGTAATAAATCAACTGGAAATGACTTTACGGGTGGAATCATAAACTGATTTTGGAGCAAAAATTTTATGGAAAGTCACTGAGTTCTGGGGAGAAGGGAAGTTTTGATTTCTCCCCTTCCTCCCTTTTTTCCCCTCAGCCCAAACCACTCCACCCCATCACACCAACAAACTAATCACGTCTGAGTGCCCAGTTTAAAATTTCTGGGGGAACATCTATCTAGTCTGCCTGTGTTTGCAGGTGGACAGCAGGTACTGCTGAAGACCACGATTTCCTGATGATGCTGGTGTCACCTTGGGGCCAGGGGTCACCAAATAGTGTGAGAAAAGCAGGCTAAATCTGCAGAAGATGATTTTATGGGCATAAAGTTACAGAGAACCGCTGACAAGAAGCCAATACAGCTGATGCACCTTCCTGGACTATTTAGACAAATGGTCCATACAATATAGTCCCACTGGCAGCTCCATGAGTAGTGGGGTAGCAGGAGGCAAGTAAAGTATCCATATATTCACAGGTACCTCTAATATACACAAAAATATATAATAAGCATCAGCAGTCTTCATTAGAGTGCAACCAAGAATTATGGAGATCCTAACCTTGCAAGCTGAATAAATTATTGTGAGAGGATTATTACATATTCTAACAATATCTAATGTACCTCTTTGTCTCTCATAAATTACAGGGCATCCTCTGACTCCTAGAACACACTCTGTCTCATGCATAGCCACTATATAGTCTTTTTTGTCTTTTTTTTTTTGGTCCTCTAAATACACACAATAGAAATTCTAATCAGCATGGTCTTGCATAGAGATTTTAATAGCCCAGAAAAAAACGTACTTGTAGTCACACGTTCACTGGCCTGGTGTAACTATTTCAATTACCAAAGCAAATGACCACAATTTAAATGTGCTGATAAAGAGGAAGCTCATTGCAGTGTGTATGTCAGAATATTATTATTAGCCACACACCCACACACTCCTGTTCACAGTTCTACAGGAATTTTACCATTGCACAAAGTATCACCACCCAGAGTAGGCTATAGTAGAGTCTCCATGATTCTTTGACTTTCTGCCATTCAGTCAAAAAATTGCCAATAACTTCTGCTTCTGCATTGACTTATCCAATGCAGACTTAACAACAACTCCCAGTAGCGAGTCATCAAATCAAGAGTTCACTCCAGCAAACAAAACCCAAAATCCTTTATATTTTAACACCTTCCACTCACAACTGATGGGAGAGGATGCCTAGCAAATCTTGGGCCCTGGTACTCTGTGTACATCAGCTAAACTAGCTGATTTACGTCAAGAAATAACTGGCCCTTAGGTGATCTTGAAATTAGCATTTGCCCTTCTTTGCCAAGTGCTTTTGTCCCCATCCAGGCAGCACTGGAATTGGTTGACTATTGTTTTCCAGCAAATTGGTCCAGATGTTGGATACCTGCTTCAAGATTTTTAAAGGTCTGGATATATCAAAAAGTACCACAGAGTTAGAAAGCTCTGTGATGCCAAACCAGCTCTTTTATTGTCCAATTCTGCTAGGAAAGTCATGAAAAATTCGGTTGTGCGCTGCATTAAAACTGCAAAGAAAGCTAATTACTTTTAAGCGTCCCATTCCATTTGCAAGGCCATGAGGACAATTGCTTTGCATTCTTCTCTAAAATTCTTTCTGTTTCAGGTTCCTTTTACCAGTCACATAAACACACACACACATATTCACATCCTCCTTTAATATGAAGAGCCTAAGTAGGATACTGTGCATAAGCCTTCATGGCTGTGTTTTTAATATATATTAACAAGATGACGGACACCCTGAGTAGACTGGTCAGGGAAAGCAAACGAAGACAAGAAATATTCTCAGGGTGTTATTGATTAACTGTTTTTCAGAACAGAGGGAATCATTTTTAACTGGTTTAAACTATGATGGACTCAAGTGGAAAATGCAAGCAGAGTTAGCAAGGAGCATAATTGACTGGGCATGGAACTAAGTAACCTCTCAGCACACTAGAAGTGGTGGAGCGAGGGGGGTTACAGCCGGGGCTGCTCTGGACCTAGAGCCCTTTCTTCCCAAAGTGAACTCTGCCAGCAGCCAAAGACGACAACGAGAACAAGTAAAGGGATGGGGAAAAAAAAAGAGGGGAAAAAAAAAAAAAAAAAAAAAAGGAAAAAAGGTCCAGCCACTCAGTTACATGATCTAAATTCTAATCAAACATCATTTAAAGCATGTTTTATTTCAGCCTCTGGAGAGATAGTCCCTCCTGACTCCTCACCATGGCAACCGGTGTCTCATTTCAGAAGTGTCATGCCACATTATCATCTTGCCGGCTCACACACTCCTGCCTGACAAGTTCTCTCTGCCCCTTGTGACAACCGTTCCAGGCTTATGCTGTTTATTTTTGGTGTCAGGCTGGCCCTGGCAGATTGAAAGGCAACCTCAACCCCTTGAACAACAAGCACCACACCCCACTTGGTGATAAGAGATGATTTGAGAAGATATTTGCTTACATGTGTATAAGCAATTTGCTGTATGATGAAGCCCCGGTGTGTCTGTGTGAATGCACGCTTATGTGTGTGTGTGTGTGTGTGTGTGTGTGTGTGTGTGCAAAGGGGAAGGAAATGGAGAAGCGGAACATTTCAGGAGAAAGCCAACAATTCATTTCAGATCCCGGGTAGTAGATTTCAATCATCAGAGCCTGCTATTTGCAGAGAACAATATGAAATATAGGCCAAAAAGGCATCACAGGTACTCTCTCCTAAGAGACATGAATGCAAAGCTAGACATTGTCTCTGCAAAATATCCTCCCCGCGTCCCTGCAGAGTACTGCGAGACAGCAGCAAAGGCACTCCACGGAAGGAACGGGGACAAAACTCAATATTAATTTGCTAAAGGAACACGCTAGAGAGACACTTTGGGCCAGATTCATCTCTGCTACTGTGGTGTCAATTTGGAGCAACATTGCGATCGTTGATGAATTACTCAGGATCATCTGCAATCAGAATTACAGAATCTCCCCTCACATTCAAGTAACGGGTTCTGTTCATCACAGCCAAGACTTCCTTTTAACTATGCATTTTGTACAGCTCCTACGTGGGCAGGGCTAAGTCAACAGCTGGGCTTCTTAGTGTAAGCACAATAAAGATGCTGATACTAATTATAAAAACATGTATTACATTTGATTTTAATAGTAAACATAAGAAAATAGTGGTATTTTTTGACATTCATTTGCCTGCTCAGACAGTGGCAGTAAAGCAGCACTTCTTTCCATTCAAGAGACCCAGAATAAGAAGCAGTTTCCTACCTTCCCATCCAAGGAGGTAGAGAACAAAGCGTTCTTGGATTAACCGTTACCCATCACTAAGCCAGGAGAGAAGCCCTAGAGCATCCCATATGATATCTAGGTACCAACAGCACAAAGAAGAAATGAAGAAATGGACATTGGCAGTAAAGATGTCAGCACAGATTTCCTATTTACTATACAAACCTGTTTCTCTGCCCCATGAGAGAAGATGGGGGAGGATCCATTCTGGAATGATGCACTAAATGGAGGAAATACACCTCTCAGTTAAAACAGCAAGAGTCACAAAAAGTCCTTCTTTTTCCCCACACAAATTGCAACTATGCTGAGACAATTGAAATCTTGCTCTTATGTTAATCAATAACTGATTTTCAAATTATCATTTTCATGGACAGTAATCCATTTTAATATTGCTAACCAAATTAATTGAATGTCATTTTCACAACAGCCACACAAACCCAGCAGAATCTCTGGCTGTGATGGGTCACTCAGCACTGTCACGGTCACTACGAACATCATTATCGTAATGTTTCTACATTTTTCCACCAGAGAGCCAAAAGAGTAATATAAAACACTGAAAAATCAGCCAGTCACTTGGGAACATTTTACTTAAAAGGAGAAAAGCAGCATTAAATGCAATATGTGTGATAAAGGGCTTATACATTTCAGGTCGTCTACAGACACTGTAGTTCCCATCCACGTATTTCATGGGGAGAACAGAGAGCATCATCCTCTGATAAGCAGCCAAAAAGGACTGATTTCTGGAAACTTGCTATTTTCACACAAGTGATTAGGAAGCTGGTTATTGACAACGTGCCACAAATACAATTGCTGTGGGGATCTCCTTTTCCTGCTTAACATAGGTCATCAAACCTCTTTGCCAATTTCTCTGTGGCTACATCCATCCCAACAGACAGCCCAACTCTTCTAGCAAAGATCACCAGCGTGGGAATAATATCTACACAGTTGCTGATGGAAAGACAGATTCTAAAGTCAAGCCATGCAATGGGACAGTAGAAAAAGGGCTTGAATAACTTCTGTTGGAGACAGCCATCACATGGACACAAAATTACTGTCTCTAAGAGACACAGAGCTGAACAGTGACCCTGGCAAGAATGGTCCCACCAGCACCAAGCAGGAGCACATCAAATGCAGGGTTGGTAACTACTTTTGGCAGCAATTAATGTTGTGGACAAAACTGGTATCGGCCCCACTTCACAAAGTGTTCTCACCTTTTCAGAGCTGCATGGTGAGAAAGGACCCCGGGATGGAAGAAAGGAACATCAGGAGGAGGTTGGAAGAGGAACAGTCTGAAGCGTGGCACAGCGCTGCGAAACAAGGAGGAACAGCATTTAAAACATGGCTGCAAGACTTTTCAAACTGAGATAGTCCAAAGCAGAGTTTCTCCATGACACACACATCATTAGGGATATAAATGAGTAGCACACACAATTTATGAACAATCTCTTGCCTCTACCAAAGGCTATAAAATCCATCCAGTATGTAACCCAAAGCCAGTTGGAGAAGGGCATGGAAATTTTAACGAAAAAGTGAGACAGGCTGACATCAAATAACTACTTGCCTACAATTGTGTATTTAATTTAGGTAACAGACATATCTCCATGCACTCCTTTGGCCTTGGGAAAGAGGTGTGAGTGGGGTTTAGCATGGATTTTATGTGGGTCACAACATAAACAATTCTTGACCCAGTATCTCTGATGTTAACTCAGAGAAAGAATCATAAACTGGGCAAAATCCTACAATTAACTCTCAAGCAATCTTTGGTCAAATAAGGAGCTAACTGGAAAACAGCTTTCATTAAAAACAAACAAACAAAGCAGTATCTTCATTTATTTTTAGTACATTTTCTAGTAACTGCACCATAGAAAGACAGGTTTACAACAGCAAGGCATCTGTAACCAAAATATGATCAGCCCATGGCATATTAATGGCATTTTACAGAATTTGTAAGGGCAGAGCGTGGACATTTTTAAAACCTTAAAATAAGAAGAATTAACATTGATTATGGAGTGACAATGGAACTCCAGAGTTGTAAATCCTGTAAAAATACCTAAGCACAGCAAATGCTACAGGGGATCTTTTCAGAAAAAAGGAAGACAAATTTCCCAGTGCAGAAATGCCATCCAGGGAATGAAGGAAGGAAGTGACACCCATATGGCTGTGCTAACCATGGGCTCAGTTCTGCCCCAGCTGCACACCTGCAATACCTCATCAGCTGGGATTTCTCAACTCCCATAGCAAACACATGCGAGTACTTAAGAGGCAGAATTTAACTTACTCCCTTCAAACAATACATAGCTAACAGAGATGGACACCCACTGATGCCAAACATCACAGCGCTCAGGCACCTCACTTTATAGGAAACATACAGTATATATGTACATCAGCAGTCTTTTTTCTTTTCCTGAAAGTGCCTGCATAGTACTACTCACAACCGTATGCACAAGCAAGAGGAAAAATACGTATACGTGTGCATGTTTTGCTGCTACTGCATAACCCAGACTTCCATTCCCAAATACCCACCTCTTACAGGCACAAAAAATCCAGCTTGCTCAATGGCCTCTGTGCTGAACTGTTAAAACTCATAGTGCCTACAAGGGCCAACTACTCATCTCTGCCCACAAATCTCCCCTTAGCAGTAGGTGCTTCTTGTACTCTGTTAAAGCAAATCATTGGTGTTCTTCAGCAACCACGTGTCACAGAAAAGGACTCAAAGACTGGCAGGAATTGGGCTTTGGCAACCAAATCTCATACTTTTGTCTTATATTTGCAGTTACTCATGCATATCTATATATCTATTTGTACACCTATCTTTATAAAAGCCTAACTGCAACAAAATAAATACTAATAATTCTGCTGTTTCTCTGTTTCTGGTATTCTCCACCGGAAAGCAGGTAATAAACCAGCAATCTCTCTGAAGCGGACATTACCAATCCAGGCCATGCAAACCAACACTTCAACAATCTCACATGTTGAATGAACATCATCATTCCCATAAAATATCAGGTCCGTAAAGTTACTAAAAGGCAGAGCAGCAATGCTGCCTTATGTCAGGACTGCCCACAACAGACACAAAAGCTGACAGTGCCTTTGTTTCCCAGAAAATCCTCTTCCCTCCATGCACCCAGGTGCTGGTCCCTTCACAGTCTCCCTAAACGAACAGCTAAGTTTTTGATTTCTCATATTTGATACGTCAATTCTCCTTTTCCCCTCCCATAAAAGAGACTACTCCCATAATGTATCCATGACTCCACTCCCCTCCTCGCTACCCACAAAGATAGAAATCACACCTGCCTCTGAGAAATGATGTCAATTTGCAAGTAAGTCTGAAGCTTCCAAGATACATCTGTATCATCCTCACTCATTTGTGGCTTTGAATTTACAGAGCAGTGTTTACTGGGTGAGGTGCTTGCAGAGGGAATGGGCAAGTGAAACCCACATGGTAGATGAGTTTCCCTGGGAGAAAAGCTGGCTAGAAACTGGAGTCAGCATCTCCCCACCACACGTACTCGGGGCAGGGAGCGGTAGCCAGATGGGACCTCAAGCCCCAAGCCACTCAGCTGTATTTGTCTGTCTGCAAAAAGAGGATACCAGTACTTTAATGTTTGGTTCTTGTTTAGCATTCCTATGCACTTCTCAGCAGCACAGGGAGGCTAAACAAGAAATACTGTGGGCTACTGAATATGGGAATTAGGGTGAGAGAAATCTCTTATATAGTCTGGTCTGTCCATTGCTGTAGTTGTTTTTAAATAATAGTGTACGTGGCATGACAGATGCTGACAGACAGACACTGGCTTTTCCAGGAAATGGATAGGGCTTTCCAGCCTTACCCTTTCAAAGCAGTGTTTAAAAAAAAAAAAAAAAAAAAGTAGTAATAATAACAACCCTGGACCAACATCACTGATGAAAAATACAAAGTGAAAACAGGAGAGCTGCTGCTAGGGTTTCTCCTTAGTTCCGAATGCCAGGTTTACGACACAGCTATAATTTTGCAGACTAATAAGATCAAGTTGGTGGCAAAAGAGGGTGGGGGGAGCGGAAATACAGTCTGAGCTTTGGGGGGAGGAAGGAGGTCGGTGAAAATGCTGATATTTACTTACTGTAAATGTTGAGCCTATAAAACCTTCCCTCACACAGCAGCCTAAAGTGCCAGGCAGACAACAACAATAGCATGCTTGAATGAAGTTGTATATTGTTTTGTGAAAGCGGCAGCTCACAGCAGAACTGAGATTAATAACAACCGCAGCTTTCTTGGTGTAAGTTACAAGAGCGCACCAACACTTGCTGATAGCATTCAGCCTGGCAAAGCGATCGCTACAGCGCGAGGGCTGCTATTTACATGAAGGTATCATCCCTGGCTTGGTTTGTTGTTGTGTTGTGGGGTTTTTTGGTTTGGTTTTTTTTTTTTTTTTGTAAACAAAGTGAAAAGGGAATGAATTTCTGGGGTGCTGCTTGATCAACATGTGCCTGTTCCTCTGAGACAAAGGAATTCAACTCACAAATAAAATCTCTTGCAAATCTCTCTCTCAAGGAAACATTTGCAAGGAAGCCAATGTTTAGATGCATTTATTGCAAGACTCTGCCTGGCAAAGCCACCAGGGATGGCTGGGATCCCAGAGCAGAGGGATAGGATGCCATCCCCAGGGACCTGGACAGGCTTGAAGAGAAACCGTGTGAACCTCATGAGGTTCAACCAGGCCAAGTACAGGGTCCCGCACCTGGGTGGGGGCAACCCCCCAGTATCAGCAGAGGCAGGGGATGAGAGGATGGAGAGCAGCCCTGCCAAGAAGGATCTGGGGGTACTGGTGGATGGAAAGCCAGACATGAGCTGGCATAAGCCCTCTGCTCAGGTGAGAGCCCCCCTCAGTGCTGCCTCCAGCTCTGGGGCCACCAATACCAGAAGGACATGGGCCTGTTGGAGTGGGTTTGGAGGTTGCGAGACACCAGCCCAGGTTGCCCAGAGAGGTGGTAGACATCCCAGCCCTGGAAACATTCCAAGTCAGGCTAGACAGGGCTGGCTCTGTGCAAGCTGGTCTAGTTGAAAATGTCCATTCTCATGGCAGATGGCCTTTAATGGTCCCTTCCCACCTAAACCATTTCATGATTCTATGATTCAGAACTCCTGCTATGCATAAATATACTCATCTGGGGGATAAATTCTTACCGATGTCTCCGCTTTTTTTCCTGGTGTAAGGGAAATTAGAGATGATAGTCTCCCTGATCCATCCCCTTGGTCTGGAGCGACCCTCCAGGGCCACGGCGGGGGGACCTGCATGCCCGCCGTCAGCTCCGCGGGGCCCCGTTAGCAACAGCCTTCTTCATTAATTGCTGTTTGTGTTTATTTAATGAGGTGTGGAGCAGCCTCTAGTGGCGGGCGGCAGGCAGTGGCTCGACCAGAAGCCCGGGGAGCTTGGCTAAGGTGCTTCTGGCGCCTTCCCCTTGGCAGCCCGCAAAGTGAGGGGAGAGGCGGCGGCCATCGCACCTCCGCAGGCCCGCGGCCTGATCCAGCCACCACGTCCACACGGTCCCACACCTCCTCACGGGGCCCGTTTCCCCGATGGGCACCCAGTGACGAATCCCCCCCAAACCTCCCCTCCGCCCAGTTACCTGAGGAAGATGCGCGCAGAAGCTGAGCCAAACTCTTCCTGCGAGGCTATGCTGCTTCAGCCCCCCCCCCATCCCCGGCCTCCGCGGTCCGAGGAGCCGTTCCACGATGGGGAGAGGCGGGCAGCCATCCCGCCGGCAGTAGAGCCTGCCCCAGCCCACTGCGGGGCACGCACTGGTCTCCACAGCTTCTGTTTCTTCTTCTTTTCCTCATTTCCTTTTATTTGAGGTACAAATTATCAGTCCTAGATATTGGGGGGTTGGAGGGAGAAGTCTTAACAGGCAGCACAGCTGGGGGCAGCCATCTCCTTACCACACATGGCTGTTGTAGGCAGTTGGTGTGCACTCCCAGCAGAAGCCTTGCTATGGAGTGATGCTGGAAAAAAACCCTCTTTTTTTAGTTCTCTTTTCTCTTTCCTTTTTATTTACTCCCCTAGACTCTGCCCAGAAGCCCTCTAGGAGATCAGTGGAAGGCCCCCATGTGCTCCCTGGGCTGGCATCCACTCCTGGGACTTTCTCAGTGAATTTGTCCTTAAAAGCTTTAACGAATCTACAAAGGAGAGCTAATAAGGGCCAGGTGTGGGGCTCAGTAGCAGCTCAGCACAGGTGAGCAGCAAGACACATAGCTTTTGTCAAGGCTACTTGCAAATGTGGATCTAGGCTCCCATTTTGTCCTTCTGTAGAAGAACAGGAAGTTTCCCTAAAACAAAGACATAAGGATTTAGTAGGCAAAGTCCTTCCCATAGTCCCCATTATCTGCTTACTCTAGGCAAGATGATAATGAGTGCTTTAAAGCTGTTTGGACATCGAGTAAATGGTCATCAGACAGCTGGAGAGAAGCAAAATTATGCTATTCCACCCCCCGCCTCCAGCCACTTGTTAGGTTTTTGAAGAACATTTTCCTCCCGCTTAACCATTGAAAAGTCTGATGCATGATGTTTGATGGTAGGTGTTTAGCTTGCACTTGCCTACTTCAGGGATGCTTGGGGTTTTAATTAACTAAAGTGCATGAATTAGCAATCGTTCATTGAAACTTACTGCACAAACCCAGAAAATTGCCTGATCAGTGCTTGGATTGAACTCGTGCTCACAGGTTCCCCACCCAGGCCAGGAGTCCTCAAACCCTTTGAGTATTTGTTTCCTTCCTCTTGTCTCTGAATTGTGCTTCCTTCAGTGAAATTCAGCTCAATAAATGCTTTATCTTATGTCCTAAGTTCCTTCTCCGAGCTCACAGCCAGGGCATCCTCACCAGTAGCTCAGCTGCCAGGACCCACCATCCCAGTGCTTGAGCAGGCACTTGCTTGTCCCACACTCATCACTTTTACTCCAGATTACATTTCTCGACTGTGTTATATCCAACCTTTCCTGCCACTGCAGGAGTTATATCTTTTGGCTTTCCTGGGCCTATGATTTGCATTAATTCCTCAGAAAGCCGCTGTCAGTTTTCTTCTCCCTTTATTGGTACAGCTTCCAATCTTTTAATCCTTGATGGTTTTCCTTAATTAAACTCATAACTTCTCCTAACTATTTCTCTACTGTAAGCCCAGATTAAAATACATATTGGCCTTTCGGCCATGCGGGGTAACTTCCTCTGTACCACCAGCTTTCATTTCTGGAAAGCTTCCTCACATCTCCAGACTTGACACTTGCAGGAACCTCTCCATTACTGGTCTCAAAGAGTTTCTCATTTCCCCCAACAGATTTTTCCTGCTTTTTGCTGACTCAGCTCAAAATTCTGAAAGGGGTTTGACATGGACCACATGCTTTCAGGGTCTTTTAACACTCTTAATTTCTCCATCACCTTTGTTCAGTTTCCTTCAATATTTCTTCTTTATGCAAAAGGAAATTTATCTTTCATTCTGGCATCTGCCCCGCCACCCACCTCTGTGAACATGAACACAAAACTGTCAGAGAGTCTTTCTAATTTTTTTTTCTTACACAATGTCTATCAATAACTGTCAGCAGCTTTTAGAGTCTTTCCATTGCTGATCTATTATTCCTTTGGCCCATACAACATTTCTTATTATTTATTATAACCATTTTCACAGCCTCCCCTTCATTTCCCACAACGGCTTATCTTGTCACTTCTTTTGCTCCTTGCTTCATTCTGAATTTGCAATTTCAGGACCACATGTTGGCACATCCTTGTTCTTCTGCAAGGGCAGGGCTACAAGAGCTCCCAGGTGGGCAACTGGCCACTTAAGGTGGGAGAATTCAAAGGGTGGAAAAATTCAGACAAATAATGGCACGTGAGAGGGAAGGCAGCAAAGACCTTGTGCTGACTGCGAATGTCACTGGCCATTTTATACCAAGTGTATGTATCACACCATAATATTATATATTACCTTTTCGATACCTGCCCCTTGTACACTTACTTTCATTTTATTCTGCTTTTCTTCCAACTTCCTGCTTGTTTTTCCCAAGAAAGGTTTCCCTGTTCCCTTTCCCAAAACTCAGTTAATTTTTTTGTGGTAGCAGTCACAGGTTGTGGTTGCTACCTCTTGTCAGCATAAAGTACCAACCAGAATGAAACCATAACCATGAGTTTTAGTTTGTATATGATGCACACCGTGAGGGTTCTAAAAAACTGTTAGCCTTCACAACTAATGCTCCAGTCCATCTCAGTAGAACTACATGAGGAAAAGGTTTGGCTGTGTGAATTTCCAATTAGATACTTAAGAGAATAAATCACTCTTTTACCAAGAAGCAAATTGCCCTCACCTATGTAAACAAAATCCATCACTCCAGGGCAATTTCACATCTTTTTTTTCTAGCTGAAACTTTCAGTGAGATCTTTTTTGGAAACCCTCTTTTTTTCTGTTAACCTCACCTGAATTTCTTCACAGCTTATCTCTAGTTTTTAATAGCTGTGACCACCTTAACTCCTTCAAAAGTACGCGCTTAAAAAGCCACAGCCCTGAGGGTCAAAGTAGAAATGCTCTTTATTTATAGGGAGCACATTTAACTGTCATGCAGTTCCTGCCCATTTTTGGTGTCACCATTATTAATAGGTTTCTCTAGTCATCCCTGCCTCTCTATGTGCTCAGCTTTGGAGGATGAGCAGCACCACCTTGGACATTTTGTGGGACAAGGGAACCAATAAAAAGACATTCATGAAAATGACCATTTCAAGGGAGATAAAATATCATTATGTGAAATGGATTTGCTGGCACTCCTCACCAAATTTAACACCTATTAAATTATAGAAACCATTATTCCTCTTATACAGAAAAGTCTGAAACTTTCCCTCGAAGATATATTTTATTGTTTTAAGTGGGGCTTAAATGTATTTTTTTCCTTGTGATAAATGTCCACATATGAATTTTCTTATAGATGCAACAGGTTCTTGTTCTAGTAATAATTTTATTGATCAAACAGGACAATACTTCCCTTTTCCTACAGGGTGGGAATATTGCCCTCCCTAAGCAATATAACTTTATTTTATTAACAGGACAGCCTCCCTGAAGTAAACCAAGTGCTTTTATATACAAAAATACTGCTACACCACCCATCTAAGTCCTCTTCCTGTGCTTTCCTACTACAATTTCTAAACTCTGTCTCCTTGCTGGCCTTGTCCAGGGTATCATTAAAGATGGTGAGCACAGGTTGGCCTGCCTGGAGGTGTAGGAAGGGTTGGTTTTCCTCCTTTCACAGACCGAGCACTCTGGGAAGGCCAGAGGCTGCAGAAACACTCTGTGAGTCTATAATCAAACTTCTCCTGCCTGGGCAGGCTGGGTGCGAGAGACCAAACTAATTCAAGAGAGCATCAACCCATCCAGGGAGTCAAGCATCTGAAGGATGTTGTCCAGAGAAGGAGGAGTGGGTTGGAAAAGCAGGTGCCTCACCAAGGAAGGAAACGTGACCTTGAAGGATGACACCAAAGCATTCCTCAGGATACTTTCTGCAGGTGCCTGAAGGGAACCCGCGTTGCAGATTCCCAGCAGATGCCATTATAGACTGTCCCGGGTTGAGAGACACGGGACTAACTCTTCTACTGCTGGGAAAAACTGCACTTTTAGAAGACTCTAGTATCAGAATTAATTAAAATATTAACTTTATAGAATCATAGAATGGTTAGAGTTAGAAGGGACCTTAAAGATCATCCAGTTCCAACCCCCCTGCCCTGGGCAGGGACACCTCCCACCAGACCAGGTTGCTCAAAGCCCCGTCCAACCTGGCCTTGAACCCCTCCAGGGATGGGGCAGTCACAACTTATCTGGGCAACCTGTTCCAGTGCCTCACCACCCTCACAGTGAAGAATTTCTTTCTGGTATCTAAATGGTATTCTTTCTGGTATCTGTTATGGTGAGCCAGGCTCTGTGAGATTCAAGGTCTCGGTGTTTTCGAGCCTTGTAAGGTGCAGGGACAAGGAGCAGCAAGGCCTGGGCGTTTGACCCAAGCTGGCCAACAGGACTATTTCATACCAGGAACATCACATTCAATATAAATTAGAAAAGTTTGCATATGTCCCTCTCCCTTAATGGCAGCGGGTCCAAACAACTCCTTGCCCTGATGCCGGACCCCTGAGGCCTTCCCTTCCTCCCGAGGCCATTGCACTGGCAGTATCCGACATTTGCTGTCCCTGCTGGGAGTGCACAGCTTCCTGCTGATAGAATGGCTGAGTATAATTCTTGTATATCTTATGGGAGTACCTGGATTAATACTAGTTTTTTAGTGTTATTTTTAATTATTTAGCCTTACTCTATTAAATGTATTTACATTTCAACCCTCCTGTTTTTGTTCCCCACTTCCCCTTTCTTGGGCGGGGAGGGAGGGGGTCATAGAGGGATAGAATAATTGTCGGAGCGACGATAAATTGTTACGAGTTTTCTCGAAGCATAACACAGACATACATCCCAGAGACAANCACCTGCAGTGGGAAACAAAAGGTTAATTAAAAAGAACCCCAGTCTTTGCACTAAACTGATTGCCGGGACTCCTGCCAGCCTGGGAAGGTTAAAGAGCTCAAGCATGCATGGGCTGCGGGGGGAACGGCTAAAATTTACAGCCAGCTCCCTGGAAAGTCACAGTTCAGCTGTTCTCCCGGAGCAGGTGCTCATGGGAGCGGGCCTGTCCCTTTCAAAGCGTGAAGATTGATGAAGCCTTCGCTCTCACCAACTGTAAATATACAACCAGCCTTGTCAGAGCAGGTTTGTAACATCACTTGCTGACAGCAAGAAATTTTTTTAACCTCCTAAACACACACACGTGCATGCCTACACCACACAGCCTCACATACACACAAATACTAAACAAAAACAACCCCCCAAAAAAGGCTTTTCCCAGGAAACAGAGAGAAGCCAATAAATAAAATGGTTGGGAAGGCATTTATATTTTCCCTGCCCAGAGAGGCAATAGAGAGAGGACATACATGGGGTGATTTCATCCTGTCCTTCAAAAACAAGCAACATCTTCCTCAGGCTGTGCGGTTTATGGCCAAGTCCTGTAAAGCAGCTTGGGGTACTTCAGAAAGAGAGATCCTTCTGAGAGTAAATCGGCCAAGCTGTGCTCTCCACAGCGATGGAGGACAAGCAATGGTAAGAGATGATGCGGCTAAAATAACCCTTTTACTCTGCCCTTGTGCCTGCAAGCTGAGGACTTTATAATGTGTCACAGGTAGGAATTGCTTACTCTTTGCGGCCACACTTCATAAAGTTCAACACACTTGTGCTTAGATTTGAGGTTCCAAAGAGGCCTTGGGGAGTCCCTCCCCGAGGGAATACAAGCTGCCCATGGGGGCGAGCAGGTCTCCCTGGGGAACCAGGGACACAAGGAAAGGGTCAAGCAGCCCAGCAAAGCGATGGGACAAGTACCTGGGGCCTCAGCCTTGGGATCTCTCTTCCTGCTTTTAATGTCATATGCAATATAAATCCAAGCACTTCTCTCCCATCATTAGTGGGTTAGTCCCTTGAAGGTACCGTGGCAGAAGCAAGTCCTCAGGGAGTGTTTTCACCAGGAGAAATCTGCCCTTCATATTTAGGATGGATGTTTTGTGCCTGGAGAACTGGGCAAAATACTGAGTAACACCCTGCAGGCACAGCCCTTGGTGCTGCCTGTGAGGACTGAGGGAAGATACGATGCATGATGGAGCAATCCACAGCAGAGACGGAGCAGCAGGGGAGAGGCGGTTGCTTCTCCAGAGGGGAAATTATTTCCACTAATAACATTGAAGAGTCACAGGCAGAAGAAAAGCACTGGCAAGGCTTCCTCAAAGCCCGTGGAAACCAGACAGACTATGAATTTCTCCTGACTTGAGTGACTGAACTCCTTGGATGATTGGAAGCAGAATTAATATTCTTGTATGAGCTGCTTTATTGTCCTGCCCAAGAATTAATTTTTAGCATTGCAGTCAGTTTAACTAAAATAATTCTGCAGTATCCTTTACTCATTTCTTTCCCAAGGAAATTCCTTCTGTGTTACCATTTCTCTAAGGCAAAATTTCAGGGTAATAGAAAATGTTTAGCCTAATTTCCTATGTTTCTTAAGTTTGATTTTTACCTTTACAGTATGGAGGGCTTGGATTGGTTGTTTTAGGAAACATCAATACATTCCAACTGCCCCCAAATTTTACCTTGGAAAATCATCAGGTTTTATCTGTTGGGTTTTTTTTGTTTTCTCTTTGCTCCACTGCTTCTTTTTTACTACTGTCTTCTGGTTATTATTAATAGATTAGGACAAGGCTCCCCTTCCCTAGGGCTCAATGATAGATCCCCTGTGCTCTTAGGCAATACCAGGCCTTGGATAATTTCCTGAAATTTGCAAAAAGCCCTTTGGTTATCTCTTTCTATAAGAGAAAGAAATTTCTACGTGTCTAACATAAAACACCAACAGACCCAGCTTGCACTTAAACTTGTCCAGATAAAATTCATTTGCATTTCCTTCAAGATACTCAGAGAACACACACACCTATGAAAAAAAAAAATCATACAACTCAGTGTTTGCAAACTGTCACATTGTTCCTTGTGCTTGTGTTACATCCCTTGTCTCAAATTCTGTGACTGATGTGGCTGTTTGAATTGCTAACACTCTGAGATGAGGACTGTCACTGTCATTTCTGCTGTGTTTACCCAGTGCTGCTCACAACAGGGTTCCCTGCCCCGGTGCAGTCCCTCACACTATGGTACATGCTAATAAATAGCAAGAGAAAAAAGTACTTCCCTCTTTTCGGCAGCAGAAATATAACAATCCTGATGAATAGGCCAGGGACTGGGAGTGTTTCCAGAAGCTGTAAGGAAAAAAGAAGTAATTTATTGCTGGTGCTAAAAATACATCATATACCTGTGAATACAGGTGACCATCACTTGCTCAAACGACTGGTGCTGTCCTTGGAGGAAAAAGACCACAAAGGTCTATCTCTACCATAGTGAAGAGCAAACAGCAAAGTCCTCCCCGAGTCTGGAGGGCTAGGCATTGACACGTGCTTGCATTTTACTTCACAGCAGAGCTGGCCTGAAACACAATTACATTTTCTTGATAAGACATCCAAAACAGTTAAAGCAATTTTTCCATAAGGTTCGTTATTACCCTTCAAACAGCATTGCCCTTCTCCTCCAGTTTTATTTTGCTTTTCCCTTCACTCCCTATTCAGACTTGGTGGGGTGAAGAGGAACCTGAAACCAAAGCTCTACTCAGCTCCCATCTCCCAGCCCACCCATTCCCACCCAGGGAAATTCGCAGTATTACAAACTTCAGCAGCTGAGAGGACCTGATTATTTTTATGGAAATTTGCTCCTGGTTCAGAAGTGGATCAATGACAATTTCTCGAGCTGGCTCCATTTTGAGAACCAAAATTGACTTCTGGAGAGGCTGCTTGATTTTCCAGCTTTCCCCCACCAGAAAACAGATTATTGCATAGGGTGGGGGTGATATAATGCAGCTCCGAAGAGGTTCAGGGCCTGTTAGACCCCAATATAAAACTCTGTTAGGCTCCAAGGAAAACAGAATAGCTCCCTGCTATACCCTTCTGTCACCCCTTTACACCAGAGAGAGATGGGAGTAAATCCATTTGCTAATATTCAATGCGCCACACAGAAATAAATGGCAGCTCAGGACATAACACAGGAGAGACTCATTTTGAGCAATTTAGTTCAGCTATTCCTTTCCTGAGCTCCCCAGTTTGCCTTATTTCTATTACCTAGCCATGCCACTTCTTTGCTTTCTATACTGTCTTGCAGTCTGCCCGTCTCACTCCTTTCTTTTTATGTTTGAAAATACTTTTCTTCCACTTCAAAGCTCTTTCACTCCTGTATGAGCCGCTCTCACCTGCTTCTCGCTGTGACCACACCAGCAACAACTCCCCAACTTCCCTGCCCTGAGTATCCTCCTGGTGCTCCCCACTCTGCCAAGGAGGTCTAGGGGGCTCCCTTCTCCCCATGGAGAGGGAGCTGGAGCTGAACCAGGCCCACACCAGAGGGGCACAGCCCACAGGACATACTACTAAAGCTTTTTTCACTTCTTCCCCTCCCCGACCCTACAGCATTCAGTTCACACCTGCATGCTCTGTTGGCACTGTGTTTATCCTGGAGAAACCTCATTTGCTTTTCATTTAATGCCACAATTCCTATCACTTCGGAAGAGTTTTAATTGAAGATTCTGCTCCTAAAAGGTAGCACAGTGTTAAAACTGCATTTTTTACAGGCTGTAATTGTATCAGTGGGGTGCATTCTGCGCTGGATGGGCACAGGAGGAGAAATGAAGCTTATCTTTGGTCCAGCTTTAATCCAGCATCTCCCCAGCCTTTGGTTGAGCTGGACTGTCACAGCAGCACACAGCCCACTCCCCGCTGGGATTTGGTGTCAGCAAAGTCTTACCGGGCTGGGGACGAGAGAAAGAACAAACCCAGTGGCCAGAACTTATATTTCATAGTCTGTCTGCAATGGAGTGAGTGACCCGGAACGCTTTCTTGGCCTCTGGGTGTCCCTGGTGGCATGGCACAGTGGCACCTACCCACGCTGAAAGGTTATCCTGCCCCACAGCAAAGGTCCTTGTGTCCACTCTGCGGGCTGGGAACAGCACTGCAACCTTTTCCATCTGTCTTCGAAAGAGAAATTCAGACTTTCTCTTCATCCCTCCTTTCATCTCATCTTGGCCTTTCTTGGGAACTTTGTGCTGGGGAAGAACCAGGAGAACTTGTATTTTTTGCTACAGCTCTGTTTAACAAATTCTTACCCAAACTACACTTTTTTCCTACTCCAGCTTATAATTGAAGGGCTGAGTCCCTCTGAGTAGGGCCAAGTGAGTGTAACAAACACAACCCCTCTAGTCTTTCACTTAACATGTTACAATCATCTTGGGGACAGCAGAGGTAACAAAGATTCAGGCTATTAATGCAAATTTCGGGCTTCGGGTTAGCACAGTGCAGGGCTTTCTGCAAGGCCTCCATAAAGAGGCTTTTAATTTAACTCTGATAGGGAGGTTATTGTATGTTAAATAAATACTAATTGATTATTTAATATATATGCGTTGAGGGTTAACTGCTATGTAATGAGCTCCTCTCCATTACAGGAGCTGCTAAATGTCAATTAATATGGGTTTTATAATCAATTGATATTTAACATGCCCTCACTTCCCTGTTTAGACTTAATGGGTCAGCATTTCTGAAGTGGCCAATGCCAATAGTTTCTTTTTAAAAATTAAGAAATATTTGTCGGAAGATTTACAGCAGTCTGGAAAGTTATGAAACTATTAAAAGCTCAGCAAATCAGCTCCACAGAACTGGATGCAGCAGGGTTAAACTCTGATACCAAGAACTGCACGTGACAGATACCTCTGGAAATGGGAGAGGAGAGCCACATTCCCTTAACTTCTGTGGGACTTGGACTTTTTTCTGTGGGGAGTTTCCCAGAAAATGCTCTGTACTATTTCAAAGCTCTCTCCTTACTCAGAACATTAAGCAGTATATGGCACAGAGCTGGGCTTGGCCCCTGTGTGATCCTGGTTTTACTCCTGTCCAGTTGCACTTAGGTACACACAAGAAATGGGATATGCAATGCCCTGTGTGGAAGTGACTGCAAGATAAATATAAGGGACAAGATTTGCCAGGATGACCAGGGGATTTAGACCCAAAGCTTCCATTTATTTTAGTAAGCATCATGTCTCTAAATCTCCCAACTGCCTTTTTAAATGTCTAATGGCTAAGACTTTATTCCCTTTGCCTCTTCTCCCTAAACACACACAAATAAATCATGTGCAAACTGTTTGTGGTGTACACCAGGGAGAAAACAAGGAAGTTTCTAATTAAAGGAGTGATCATAATGCATTTACAACCATTATCTAATACTATTTCTTCTCTAATTTCCTTACTGGCAGCTTTCAAACAGTTTTCATGATGTGGCAGAGTTTAGCTTTGCTGCCAAAAATTCAGGCTGGAAGAGAATGTACAAGGAAGTACAGGATCTTTTCCCATCTGAGAGCATCTTTTTCAGGTTCGTCTGGCCACTCCAGAAGGTAAATGCTCCCTCTAAGTATTACTATATTTCTAATGGGCAGGGCTGGGTGCAGGATGATGGATTCCCATTTCAGCGTTTCTCACTCTGGGATGCAACAGCACTCATTAAAGGCAACTCCATTAGTTTGCCATCGTGGAAAGCAGCTCATCTTGCCCACCCTGAAAACAGGTCAGTCCATACAGATTATCTAACCCGTATTAACATCGCAGCCTAAATCCTCACCTAGACAAGGTCCCTGTCTCCCACACTTGCTTGGTAGGTTTTGTAAAACGTGTGGCTGTTTTGAGCAATAAAAGACCCTGTGCGGAGCAGGTGGAAGCATGGAAATACCTCCTCTCCCTGCATTTGTACAGCACTAAGACAATGGAGCTTAAAGCATCATTGCAGCTTTCAGGCAGTGTTATGAGGCAGATAATAAAGATGAAGAAAGAACAAAGAGGAGTACGTGGCCAGATCCTGGTTTGAAGTCTATGGGCTGATTTATGTCATCTGAGGATCTGGCCCAGTTAGATCTAATTTTAACATCCTTGACAAATTCCCTTTAACGGCAAACTGTCAAAAGGGAATCTTTTCCCCGCCCCTCATCCTTCCATCTCCATGAGCTGTTCCCTGTGACAACACTGTTCTCCAGCAGTAATTGGCAGTATCATTCTATTATCGCTTATTCTTAAGGCCTGAGATTTTCATTCCTTGCAATTTTCCTGTTGTACAAATTCATGTTTATTAGTTTAACACATGTGCATGT
The DNA here is from genome assembly GCA_013400055.1 of Nycticryphes semicollaris. Taxonomy (NCBI): domain Eukaryota; kingdom Metazoa; phylum Chordata; class Aves; order Charadriiformes; family Rostratulidae; genus Nycticryphes; species Nycticryphes semicollaris. The sequence continues at coordinate 1,337,902 of VXBJ01000867.1, read as the reverse complement.
GCGTGCATTCATTCCCTGCGAGTGTGAGCATGTGCGTCTGGGGAGGAAAACAGTACTTAAAGCTGAAAGGGGCCATTGTCTTCTTAAAAAATCTTAAGGAAGCAAAAGAGCTAATTACTGATGACATGTAGTTGTGACTTGCCGTAGGAGATGCCAACAAACACTCTCAATTCTCCTTATAAGCATTTTAAATGATGATGATCCTAATGAACTTAATAGCATCACTATCCAAGGACAGCATCAACTCATTGCCATCCTGTATTTTGCAGAAATAGCTTCTCTTTAAACAGCGTGCCCCTGCTTTGAACAGTAATGGTTTTTAAAAGTGTCTTAGCACACAAAGGCAAAATCTTTTTTGAAACAGGGTGGAATTGGTTGGTGATTATCACTGAAAAGCTGGCAGCCACCAGCTAACCTTCTAACAATGAAATATGGGAATTTACCTTCATGCTTCAATGCTTGCTATTCAGCTGTCTACCAGGGTCTAAATCAATGATTCTACACCCTCCACTCAAGGTTTCTCTTTCAAATGCTGCAGATATGACCTTAAGTTCATCATCTAAACAATGCAGTTCACGTTTAATTTCATTAATCTAAGATCTTCCATAAAATTGCAATATGGCACCATACCTTTCAAGTACCTTCATTAAAATCCATGTTATTTCTAAATCCTATGCATATCTATGAGGTCATACGGTGTTTTATTAAAATGGATTTTTGAAAGGCTCAGCTCTTTTATCACCAATTGTCATGAGGTAGTTTACAAAAAAAAAAAAAATTAAAAAAGAAATCCTCTCCATTTTTGCTTAGGTGATGAACAGATCACCCATTTCTGGAAACTACCTCCTTTCCTAATTTTTAGCCTTTTTCCAAAGATTTTGTATTTGGAGAGGAAAGAGAGAAATTACTACACCCTCCTTGTTTGTGTATTTTCTGCTGTGTACTCTGCCTAGTGCCCTTTTGAAACGTATCATCCATTCAGATCCAGTGGATGTTATTTCCAAGATTTGCCCCCAGATGTCTATAAGCCACCACGTTCTCAGACTGCACAATGGATTATTTTTTTTGCTGTTCTTGGCAAAATGTGCTGGCACAAGTTTATTTTTTTACTGCAATACTTTCCCTATCTCTTGTCTATGTTATATATTACTTGGTATTGCGATAGCGCTTTGGAAGGCCAGTTAGGAGCAGGGACCTCATGATAGTAGATGCCAAGAGCACAAAAGGCAGATCTTGACCCCCCCCCCAAGCCCCCTCTCTCAGCACTTGCTACCCATTTAGATCAGCAGATATTCAAAGGAAAAGAATTCTCCTCTTCATTTTGTGCTTGCAGCAAGCGAACCCAACTTGTGCAGTCAAGTTCTTACATAATTCAGGCATATGCACATAATAATAATAGCAGTAATGCAAAATAAATAGATTAATCATATTCATAATAAATGGGCACTGAGATGGGCCCCTGTTGCCTTGATCCTGCAAAGATCCCCGTGCCTGGCCACCTTCCTGCACCCCAGACTCCTGCAGACTCCAGACTCTCCTCCAGGCTTATTGCATGGATTATTTCCAGGATGAGGGAACAAATTCATCCTGGGGATACCTGAACCATGCTTGACTCTGGGCCTTTGCAGACACACACCTCCTCAGCTTTAGTAAGCAACATCACAGCAGAGAAGGAGGGAGGGAGGGCTAAGCTCCCTTGAGAAGCATCTCAGAGGTGGGGCACGTTCCCCCGGGCTCACACAGGAGTTGCCAATTCTACCTCTTTATTAGCACCTGCTTTACTCCCTTCCTGTAATGAAAAGCAAAATAAAGTGCTACAGTCTGATGTTTATGCAAAGCCGCCAGAATCCACTTCCAAAAGAAATCAAAGCAACAACAAGTTCCTTAAAACAAGGATGTTTTATGTGCCACCCTGTGAACTGGAGAGCAAAAATACCAGAAAAGCCTGGGAGTAAAAATTTTCTGGAGCAGTGTGGGGTCTCGGGAATACCTGCCTTTCTTCAGAATGACACGAGGCAGCCCGTGTGGGTGCAGAGGTGCCCAAGGTGCTGCTATCAACCGCTTTAAATTTTCTCCCTACCTCCAACATTGAGGCAAACCTACTGAATTCCCATCCTGAGCAAGTCGGGGTGTCCCCAGCCTGCACCAGACTCAGTGGGATACTTCGGGGACACGGGCAACAATCCCAACCTCCCACATTTGCCTCAGGCTTTGCTGCACTTCTGCTGGTTGCCATCAGTAAAGTCTGCGAGCCTGGAGCCTACTGAAGCCACCAGAAGACTCCTCTGTGTGAATGTACTCGGTTTAGACCTCATATTTCAATTAATTGCAAGGGAGGCTGCACTGGAGCAACCAGTGCTCCCTCCTTAATTAAACTTGCCACCTAAATGTAAGTTCAGCACCTGCTCTATTGATCTCTTCTGGAAAAAATCCACCCCTTATGTTAGTGCTAAACAAAAACAGATCCCTGACACAAATCTAATGCAAACACTCAAGTATTTATATTTTTCACAAAAGTAAAGAGGACAAAACCAATGATCTCTGAGCCCAGAGAAAAAAAATGTTCCATGATAGTTCCATCTCTTTGGCCAAATATTAAGCAGCCTGAAGAGACAAAGCTGTCCCGTGGTCCTGCCCTCATCCTCTGCACTATTTACTGAGGCTCCAGCAGGAGACTCTGAGACACTGCTGTTGAGATATCATTTTGTGACAAACCTTCCACAGTTAATATTGGTTGATGACTTCAACCTCGCCTTCCTTCATCCTTCTATAAAAACATACCCCGGCTGCAGTACTGCGCTTACGGTGTAACATTACTCTGAAGAAGCAATTACAGTGAGTACAGCAAGGAACTAAAGACAGGTCACCTAAATGAACTGAGGGAAAAGTACATGAGAAAACAAGAAAATGTCTTCATCACTTTTCAGGCTTCAAATTGGAAAAACAGGGATCAATACAGCAGAACTTCATTTAATGGTGTGAAAAACAATCCACCCCAAGACAGGCAGGAATCACTTATTGCAAAACAAACAGGCCAATTAGGGCCGGGCCAGACGCAGTGGGGCGCGGGCACCAGAGCCATTCCTCCAGCCTTGCACACCAGAGACACAGGCGTGAGGGCCGAAGCCACCATCGGAGGACGCTCCGAGGCCACACAGCAAAATATCCTCCCCAAAAGGACCAGTTTGCTGCTTTTTCTCCCTTAGTTTTTCATCCCTGATACTTTCCATTAATTTTGTATGGTCGCAGAAACGATGTGCAGTGCTGGCTGATGCAAACACCAAGAGACCCAGGGCTGGGCGATGACAACACAACACAGCATCATTGACTCGTTTAGGTGGGAAAAGACCTCTAGGACCATTGAGTCTGAGTGTTACACCAACGCTGCCAAGTCCACCACGAAACCACCACATCTACACGTCTTTTAAATAACATGTTCTCATACGTGCTGAATGTTTGGCCAACACCTCTTGGTCTGGCCCCTGGCACAGCAAGGAGGACAATATTGAGCCATAGCTTTATGTAGTCCACAATGCTGGGGACATGCAGGAGAACCCGCTTACCATGGCTGTCACCACCTATACCATTCCTCATTGAAAGCAGCAGACCCTGCAGAGCCACACTCACATCCTTTCTGCATCCTTCCTCAAGGCTTGGTCCAGCGTGGCTTTAAAACTTTTGGTATCGGGATCCAGCACCCTCCTCAGTCAACATGTTCTGCTCCATGGCTCTTTTTGTGTTGGAAAGTTTTTCTCCATCTCTAGAGAAATGACAGCTCTTCTCTCCAGTGTGCTGTTCAAGGCGCTGTACCCGAATACAAACATCTGCCACGTGAGGATTTTATTGCTTTTACTGTCATTGCCACTGCCGGGTCCTGTAGCATATTAAACAGATTAATAGAAGTGATGTAGAGGGAGCATAAAACCCGTCAGTCTTCACCATGGGCCAAGTGCCACTGAAATGGAGAGAGAGGGAGGCTGGAGCTGACATTTGCAGAAGTAACGTCATGTTATTAAAACAAATTTGGCATGAGGGGAAAATATGTTTGCTTTGCACTTAATAACAGCTAGGAGAGCATATTCAAAATCAAATATTTGTAAGGCAGTAAGTTCGCATTTTCTCCTCCCCTTCTCCTCCCCCTTGTCAGACAGAACCAGTCCTTGTGTTACCAAGTGACAGGGCTGCTGTTTCCAAAGGACATCAAAATGCAGAGTGGACATCAAGCCTAAGTCTCAAATCTAACTTTGAATTTATATTTGTCTCCAGAAAAATAATCAGCCCCAAAACACGTGCCCACCATCTCCGGATGCATTTACAGAAAACTGCTATGCATTGCAATTTTTCTCTCTTTTTTTCCCCCCCTTCTGCCGAAACATTGGTTGTATTTTCTCCTTTTATTTATTGGAGTGCTAAATGGATTATTTCAGTAATAAATCAGGCCCTTTCATTACATTTTTTAAGGTGTTGTCACTGTTATGAAGTACAGTGTGCCATCAAAATTAAGCTCAGATTGCATTACCACCTATTTTATAGATAGAGAATTACTTGATGGATTTTTTTTTCCAGCAATCTAAGCACTTTGTGTCTTTCCTTCGAAGAACAACCAGCTCCCTAGTTTCACAGAAATTTTCTTCTGCAAGTTACAAAATTCTCATTCAGATTGTCTCACAAATATCTTTACATTATGTTTTAAACCAGAGGGGTGATATTTCTTTTAGCCCCAACTAACTACTCACGCACATGTGAGGAATTGTTAATGGGTACAGGCAATGCTGGAGCGGAATTACCCGGTGTCTCTGCCTCCTCACTTCCCGTGGTATAAATCAGGAGTAATTCCACTGAAGTCAGTACAGTCACCTTACAGCAAAAAAAATAAAATTAAAAAAAATAATAAAAAATTGCCTAAATGGCACTGGAATGAGGCAGCCTTTGGGTTTCGCTGCGTTTGTAACAAAGAGGGCTGAAGGAGATGCTGATTTCCAGCGCAATTTCTAGTTGACTTCATCCCAGCAAGACTCCATTCTCCTCACCCACTGCTGGCTTTCCCCAGGTGAGCCTGTGGACCCCGATTCATTGTCCCCCTCCCGTTCCACAGCTTCACTGCAAAGGGCAAATAGCGTTGTCAGGGCTTAATTCCCAAACAAATCTCCACCTATGAGAGTTTAGTATTAACATTCTCTAATTAGCAATGGAAATTTCTACCAGGGTGTTACAATATGCAGTAATCACCTATGAAGTTGTGTGAATTCTATGAGTATTAATAACAGTCGTAACTCTGCGTGTGTGTGCAGGAGGCAGAGATGGTGTGGGCCAGCTCAGGAAATCCAAATTTCAATCTCTGAGATGCCACATACGATGGTGGCGAGTGACGTCAGGTCTCTCCTTGCAGAGGATGGAGCCGTGCTGTGTCCCCACCTCGGAGGTCTGCAGGAATTGTACCTGCACAGCCCTCGCCTCCCTGCTTGGGCTCTCCATCAGGTGGAGCTTTTGGAGGCCAAGGGTGGGAAAGACCTGCTTGAGCCTCCCTTAACAAACCAAAAGGCAAAAAGCATCTCTTCTGTTAAACACTTCAGCCGAAAGGAACATTAAAACGCTGCTGCATTAAAAGTAGTGGAACTTGGGTGTATGTTTAAAGCTAAGCGTGTTATAAAAGGCTTCCAGAATTGCACCTTCACGAGTATTATATTTATCTCAAATGTAAGACATAGAAAAGAGATTCAGTAGCACAATCGCTGTGGTGCAGCGTGGCCATGTTGTGCTGGGAACAGACGGAGCTGCAGCTGGGGTCAGGTAGATGGGGTGGACAGGACTTTTAGTCACCTGGGTTAAACTCAAACCACTGACCTGATCTCTCCTTACCACCGCTGCAGGGATGCTGCTGGGTTTAAGCAATAGGTAGCACTTGAGGAAAGAGGCTCTTCTAAACTTTCAGAGCACAGAGTTCAGCATTCCTCCTCTGTGCCTTTCCTTTAAATTGACAGCAACGTTTTTGCCAGGATTTTCAGAAGCCAGAAAGTCCCAGAAGAAATGAATAAGGAATGTCTCACCTGCAAATTACACAATCCCCTCCAGCCTCCGCTGTGCCTGCTCCTTCTTCCAACCCCCCCAGCACAAACTGGGAGCAATCCAGAGAAATTAGTGGCATTACCCGCCAGTAGCCCCGTGACACTTAATGTTCCAATCTTCAGGAAAGTGACTGCAAATCTGTGGACATGTCTGCCCAGCGCTGCAAAAGTAATTTTAGAAAACTAGCTACTGCACATTATGGGCAATGCTTTGAGAGCCGAACCTGTCAGTGACCCGCTGCTGCATCCTCTGACAGAGCTGCAGAGCATTTCATTCGTCTTCCCTTCCTGGCCATGGCACTGGCAAGACGAGAGCCTGAAATCTTATGTCTGACTTAAATCTCCCCTTTCTTTTCCTTTTTTCATCTCTGCCAAATCACCCATTGTCCCGTGTGGGGATAACCCACAGCGTAACGTGCTGTCCCTGCGGATGCTGATCTAGAAGCTGGCCCTTGGGCACCTCCCAGCCCTGCCCTGCTCTGCGCCTCTTCAGGGCTGGAGTAGAACTTCACAGCTCCCAGGAAAAAGCAATAATTTCCCTTTAGTGCTCCAGGCTGACTCTCCCGAAGCGCCGAGAGGGCGATGTGCCTGCTTGGAGCTCGCCGGGGAAGGGCCAGACACCCTGCGGTGCCGGCCAAGAGAAAAACAACTATTTACAACTCCAAACTTTTCTTGTTCGTTAAAGACATAGCAGAGGACAGAGCTGCTCAAGGAGTTAAATGTATTAAGCAATTTACAATTAATATAGAACTCATTCCAGAGATATCTACTAGAGAGTACAACAGGGCAATTAACCCACTAATACACTAGGCTATTACATCGCTATGTCTCTTATTTTAGCCTGAGGTGATTTGAAACGCATTGGATTAAAGGATATTACAGGAGATAGCATGAAAAATAGCTTAATGTAATGAGCCATCCCGTGATGTCTGCTATTAAAGATGATTTGCAGTTGAAAACTACAACATACAGTAGTTCAGCCATTTAGAAACATGAGTATATTTAACCCTTTTCTAGCCCACGTCCCTTAGATGAATTGGTGCAAGACTTCCTCCCTCTCCTCCCTCCAACTTCCAGTGCCTTTATCTGAGGATTATCAAATGCACCTTATTAAAGTACAATGGTATCTTTGGGAGATTGGTGCCTGAGGTTGAGAGAAAACCAGTAATCTGCTAATAACTTTTAAAAATAGATCCCCGAGAGAGTAAATAGGCTCCGGCGGAGGGAGGCTATTTGACTGGCGACACGTTTGTGAAATGGGAACTTGTAACAAATTTCTCTACTAGCCTTAGGCCTGTCATATCAGTTTCAAACAGTAACTCAGACAGAACTGGGAAACAAAAGCACCTTATCTTAAAATCTATAACCGTGCAGCTTAGCATGGAAACAGCAGCACCCAGGGAGAGGAGGGCTCGGTGGCTGGAAAAGTTCCTTGCCTGTGGAGCAGACTTGCCACAGAGACCTCTTTGATAGCTCAGGCACGTTCACTGCTGGGTTTGGGCTGTGGGTAGCCACAGGTCATCAGCTTCCCTTCTCTGGATTAGGCTGGTTTTGGTCAGAAAACCAGCGCCAGCAAGTCTGGGCACCAAATAAAAGCATTTAAGAGGCATCTTGTTCTCCAAGAGCAAAGCTACTCCCCAGCAAATACTCAGCTCTAAGCACAGAGCTTTGCCCATGGGCTTCACTCATCCTTGCCAGCAACAGGAGGACTATGGAGCTGACGTGCGAGGTGGATGGTGAGCTCATGGAGGTGGTGGGTGGCAGATCCTGCTCACACTGGCCAGGCTGCCTGCAACAAGAGCCCAAAATCTGCACTGCAGCCACACTGGCTTCCTGCAAGTGGCTTTGTCCCAGTTACACCTCAGCAGAACTCTCCGCCAAATTCTGCAGCTTTAAATCACCTCCCAAACCCTGATCTCCTCCACGGCCAGGTGAGGGGGTCAGCAGACAAGGAAAGGAAGGAAGAGCTTCACAGTGCTCCTGCAGAATGTCACTGACTTCAGGGGTGATCTGGCTGCTCAAGGACTTCTTCAGACGGATTTTAAAACTCGCCACAGATGGAGATTCCCTCCCCATCTGCAAACCCCAAACCTGCCAGGGCTCAGGTACCCGACCGAGGAGGTCCAGGCAACACCACCAAGGAAAAGGACACTGTCCCTTTACTCCTGGTAACTTTTGGTGCTCTTGCCACCTGTGAACTGTCGTCCTTCCAGCCCTGATGTCTGCAGATTTCAGTTCTCAGGAAAAATCACAATCCTGGGAAAACAGTTTCCACCTGGACAATGGGAATTTCTCTTATATCTACATTTTCCTCCCTGACTCTGAAAGCAGTAAACCCGTGGAATTTGTGCTGTCAGTCAGTTTTTGTCTATGAGGCAGGTAAGATTTGGCACACCCCAGCCATAGTCTCTCATTTTAACAACCCCGTTAACACAATCAGAAATGAACAAAACTGACACTTATTTTTCCATGAGAAATCACTGTGGGATTCAGGCTGCCAGTGCAGGTTCCTGCCAATGGTAATGCCCTCTGGACTTCCCTGAAGCCCAAATAAAAGCACGCTGTTGTAAAATAATACTTTTTAGAAGGGTCAAATGAGGATTTTCATGTTTGCGTAAAAACAGAAAAAAACACTGGAAAAAAAAAAAACCCAAACCAAATCAAACCGATCACTCTTCTCATGGAAAACCCTTTGGTAAGGTGTTCTTTACACAGGGGACAACTTCAAGGGAGTCACTATGCAGAGCCAGGCAGGATGGTTTGTGGGCAGGAGGACACGAGTCCTGCCTCGACCCACACCTCCCGAGCATCCTCCGCTGCGGGCCCAGCTGCTCGTTTCCCAGGCGTTTGATCGCCTGCACCAGCACTCCTCATGCATGATCTTCTCAAAATAGGTATAGACAGAACAAATAACTATCCCACAATGAAAGCAAATAACCACTCGTGACACAACACTCACACACCCCCCAAATTAATTCTCCACCTGAGAAAAGATGACCTGGCGGCAGCGGTGGTTGCCCAAAGTAGGGTCCATGGCTACCCAGGGATGCAGCCTCCAATTGTGTTTGCTTTCAGTTGGGATTTAAAAGGCGTGTGCCAATTTGCACTGAAATTCTGAGGAGGATGGATGGCATCATTACGGTTCCTCCTTCGAAAAATTTGTGAGGCACAGGGAAGAAAAAGAGAAAAACCCAAAAAACAACAAAAAGCGCTGAGATTCTCACGGGTCTGAGCTGAGACATTTCTGCACCAAAGTGGAAATAGAAAACCAAAAAAAAGCCATTTCCCCAACTGAACCCTCCCCTGACGTAGCATCCAGTGGGGATTTTAGGCAGAGGGTGGTGTTTTCCACAAACTCTTCCACAGGGGCGGGAGGGAGGAGATGGTGGGGACCTCTTTCTAATCAAAGAACTTGTCACTGTCACTTTGGTGTTAGCAGATGCCATGAACAATAAGCAGGATCCCGCGCCTCTGAAATGCATTATTAACAGGCTACATTCATTGCTATCCACCCCTGCTCCAACCAGCTTTCCTTTTTGTTTCACTCTGGGCCGCCTGCATCCCAAGTGGCACGGGAACCTGTCATTTCTCGTTTCCATCCAGAGGAACAAGTGATTTGGGAGAAGGGGAGAGGATGACCAAGGCTTTCTGACCTTTTCTCCTTCAATTTCGTTCCTCTCCTCCGCGAGGAGAAAATGGCAATCACGCTAGGTGGAACCGACAAACTCATCTCTGTGTCACTCCCTTACATATACAATAGCCGTGTCACTCCGCATCAGGGACGAGGATGAAGTGACGGGATTACGGGCCCATGATGGCCCTGATCTGTGAGCAGATTTAAGCCTTCCTGCTGTGCCACACACGCTGGTGGTGAGGTTGGGGTAGGGTTAGTTAATTGTGGTTCACGATTACGCGAAGGGCAACCAAAAATCTACATGTTCTGTCCATTGCTCTTTGCTAAGTGGGGTTGGTGTCTCCTGCAAAACTGCTCCTCAATGGGGAGAGAGCTTGTGGCTTTCACTAAGCTCTTTGCATCACTTTGTAAATTATTTGGAAGGTACCTCAGGGGTATACCAATAGGGAAACCGAGGCATGGACAAGTAATAACTCTGTCCCAGAGCCAAACCATAGCTGTGAGCGTACTGAGCGCCCAAGTCCCTTGTCCTGCTCCCTCCAGGACCATCCTGCAGCCAAGCAGATGGGGACAGACAGCACAGGAAGGCAGCCAGACACCCAGGGACAACTCTGCTCTGCGATGCCCACCCCGTGCCACCCCGAAAACTGCTCTGCTTGTGCCAGCAATTAACCCACAGGGTGAAGATGAGAGACATTAACAGTCCCTGCAGAACTGTCCCCAACACCTATTGATTACCGGATGGAAGAGAGGAAGGTCACTTCTGAGCCCAGCTTTTCAGCTCTCCTCTGCCTTCAGTGGAGAGTCCTGGGACAAATCACCCAGTGCAATTTCTTTGGCTCTTTGGATATTCAGCAGGACTGTTTGCTGCAGGAACCCAGCGGCTGCAGCTGCCTGAGGAAACAGCTCTGGGGCTGCCGGAGCTGCCGTGGTCCTGATGAGGTACATCCCAGCCCCGGCATGGCTACAGCACAGGCAGTGGAGCCACAGCTCCTACAAAGCCACTGGGTTTACTCAAACCATGAGCTGTACTTCTCAGAAAGGGACTGACAACTCACACCTCACCTGGTAGCTGCGTACGGTTTGCAAACGCACCCTGATTTGTGAGGGGGAATGGTTTGTGGTAAATTAGAGATAGCGCATTAAAGGGGATTTTTCTAAACCGTTCTTAGCCTCAAAAGAACAGAGCCTAACACAAACCCACTGGGGAGAAGAACAAAGAACAGCTATAGCATCATTTTAGTCAATCGTAACTAGTTCTGGATGAGATATGGTGTTGCAGGACTATATATTCCTGGTTGGCGTGATGCAAACCGGCTGATTACTCCTAATGCTTGAATGGAAAAGCGCAGGAAGACGAAGCGGGGAGCGGAAAGAAGCAGGGGAGAAGGTTTTGTACAGAGAGATCTTCTACAAGAAAACTCCCTTTTTGGAGGGTAGGAGGGATATTAGTTGGTAACAGCAAGAGCATAGATTTTTGCACTCCTATAAATCATTATTACTGGAATGTCCCTGAGGGGGTAAGAAGAATGAATCAGTTACATACACGCACACAATGCCAAACTTTTAGATGGANGAAAAGAAAGGGAAGAATGAGGAGGGAATGAATGAACTTTGGAAGCAATTTATAATTCCTTTCACCTACATCATGAA
>VXBJ01000867.1:1301536-1324863 GCA_013400055.1 Nycticryphes semicollaris | reverse complement strand
AAAAAAAAAGAAAGAAAAAAAGGAGGGGAGAGTGGTGGGATGAGGGAGGTGAGGACACCTGTGAGGGCTCTTGCACTGGAAGGGTGTTTGCCTTCCCAGTGAGAGCGGGGCAGGACTTGTGCCGAACTCTCACACAGAGTCACTTTTGCTTATAATTTCTGGGCCCATTTCAGACTCCTCTGCCTGCAATTAACATATCCCTGGATATAATAAACAGGCCCATTCCCATCTAGGAAATAAATGGGTCCAGTGGGGACCCGTGAGGAGCTGAGACTCGGAGATGTTGCTCTCTGGCCCCATCTCTCGACTACTTCCATTCCCTCCGCAGAGCAAAGCCAGCCACGCCAGTGGGGTTCACTGGGAACAGGGCAGCCGTGGTGGCACGGGCACCTCAAGCTTTCCTTACTGTTTTGTTGAAGCGTTTTGACAAAGTTTGTCAAATCAACATGGAATGGGGATGCATCGAAGCTGCTGTCGTCCTGGCTTCAAATTATTGTCAGCCGCCGCAATTAGATGTGCAAGACTGGAAGTGATACTGGTCCCCTCTTTGCTGTGCCATCAGCACGCTGGAACAATAGATGAGCAGATAAATGTATATAGAAGAAAATGAGCGTATTAATTAAGAGTGGAACTGGATCATATTTCATTTGGAGCATACCCTACATTTATGCAGCGTTTCCCCTCGGCCAGGGTTTGAGCAGTCAGTGGGACAGCAGGATGGCTGCGGTACCCAGGGGGGGATATCCCACCCCAAAGAGCTGCCAGTCCTGCCACAGGTCCCTCTCACCCTGGGGGCCTGATCCTGCTGGGGAACACACAGGGAAACCCCAGCGTTACTGGACCCTTGTGGGCTGACACGACTGGCCACGCTGGGGAAGGAGCGCTCCCACCAGCTCCAACCCAAAGTGTTAAGTATTTTCTGCTTAAGTGCAAACTCTTTACAGTAAGGCTCATCGAGCATCTTCCTACACCAGACCTTTACCAGATGAGGTGCCAAGTGTCAGTTGCAGGTCTCTGAAAACCAGGTTTATCCAAAGAGCTTGGTGGCCATTGGGCTCTGACCTGAGCAAACAACCCATCTGCTACTGGCCGTGGCATCTCCTGCCACCACCCCAGGTGAGGCTCCCAAAGCCTGGGGCAGGCAGGGAGGTGTCCTCCCCTGGCCCTCCGGGCGGTCCTCCTGGGAAAGGAGCCAGCCCCCCCCCCCCCCTTCCTGCCATTTCCTCCCTTGTTCTTTGTTAAAAAAAAAACCCCCACACTCATTTCACTACTTTGAAAGCTCATAATATGATGGGTGAAAACAATTAAATGAAATAGACTGGTAATACCCATGGGAAAACATTTTTAGATATGATATTACAATCTTGTTTCAAAATTGGATTTTGCCAAGAGGAAATACAGTTTATTATAAAACACATTTTCTTTTAATTTAATTATATAATCTTTGGCTTCAGAGAAGGGATGCTTAAATCAGGCCCATTTAATTTTCAAGTGTATTCACCCATCACCTAGGGCAAATTGGTTTAAATTAGCAGGTGACTATATAAGTTCTAGATATCTGTCAGACAAAAATTTATCTGCGAACTGTGTATAAAAGACCATCTCCATCAGCAGCACAGCAGCAGAAATTACAGGGGACGAACAGACAAGTATCTGAAGAGTAGTATTTGCTCTGATTTCAACAATGTCCACTACAAAACCCAGTCTAGGATGATTTTGATTTTTTTTTTTTTTATCTTTGTTAATGTTTTGCCAGATCAGTTCATCACCCCGCAAGTCTGCACTATGCCAATAAAAACTGATGACCTGCAGTTAGTTTCTACCAGGTGCATTAAATTCCCATAACGGGAACAGATCTTGCTAAGTCTACCATAGCCTTTTCTTTTGCAGAGATTACATTTCCAACCTAATGACAAGAGCGGTTTGTTCAGACGCTGCGGTCACTGAACTCTTCCTCCGATCCGTCACGGTGACCCGGCGCTCGCCGCACTCTCGCAAAACAGCTCAAGACGGACAAATTTGGGAGGTATATCCATGAGGCTCTCCCCCATCCCACCAATTGTTTTCCCCCCTTTTTGGTCTCCCAGGTGCCGAGGGTGACGCTGCTGATGGTTCGCTGGGATGCAACACTTAAATGTGGCTGAAGAAAACACCTCCAGACCCGGCAGCCACACACCTAAACCTGGCTTTGCACAAGCAGCCACACACTTACAGATCCCAGAGCTTAAAAACCTGTGCTTTGCTGCTGCTCGCCGTGGTTCGGGATAATCACTCGCAAAGGCAAGAGAGGAAATTCCTCAGCACAGGGAAAATACTGCAGTGCAGTCAAGGCTGACTCGGCGAGAACACTACAGTAATAATAAATAATAACCGGGGGGGCTGGTAAGGAGTTTTTCATGGCAGGTATGAAAACACTCTCCGGGAGCACTGGCAGGGGGAGGACAAGCCACCCCATTGCTGCTCCCCTTCCCAGCAAACATGTCTAATTTTGTACCCTCCAGAAACACCATCCAGGTGATGGCACCAACAATAGGCACAACAACCCCCACATTAAATAAAGTCCGAAAAGCAGAGTTTCCTGCCCAAAAAGCAAAGGTTTCTGCCCTCACCTAATGCCACCAAGGTTGCTAGAAACCCAGCCAGTGTCAGGAGACAGCAAACAGAAGCACTACCAAAACACAAAGTGGTTATCAGCACTCTTGCAAAGCTGTTTTGGTTTTAACAAATGACAACAAAACATATATCGCAATTCTTAGGCTGGGCAGTGAGCACGGGGCCCTTAAGAGCCAAAACCTCTGAAGGCTCCCACTGCCACAGCACCAGCAGCACATGTATGCATAGAGAAATATAAAATATATACCTGCACCAGTGTAGGGAAATTGGGAAAAGGTGATTTGAATGAATTGAAAACGTTGCTCAAACACAAATGCTTATTAAACTCCATCAAAACCTTACTGGCAAAAATAGCTTGGTTTAGAATGCAGATCACAGACCTGGAATTCCCATGGCCGAGGTCTAAATCCTCCACTCCCAGGTTAGACACAACTGGAGTGTCTCCCAGTCAGGGGACAACTCCGGTGCCTCCTCCCCAGCAAGGGGAGCTCCCACAGCCCTGGCTGGCACCCTTTGGCACGGGGTGGAATTTTGCAGGCACTAGTTCTGCACCCATCGGTGGCCCCGGTGTTGCCCATCAGCTCCTCCCCAGGGAAGAGCTGCATCCCATGGGCAGGGGCAAGTGTTGCAGCTCCAGGGAGCATTGCAACCACTTCACATGGTTTTGCCACTATCTGTGAAACGTTGATGGCTGGCTGTAGTTGCCCAACACGTGCTGGTGTACATGGATGCATGTGCAATCAGACTGGTATGTGTAGTAAGCCATGAATAAATATATGTGATTATTTCAACAGGTGTTGGACATCCACCTCCTCCTGAGTCCTCGATGCTCTCCCTCCTTGGCTTCCCAATCCAGAGGGGTACCCAGTCCATCCCACGAGACCAAACCCTGAGCGGACCAACCCCGCCAGCTGCTGAAACGGGGATGTGCTCCGAGTGTTATGAAAACATATGATCTCAGCCATGTCTGGCAAATAAACATTACAAGGGGCTGTTTCAAATCTTTGTAGTAGCAAATCTCAGCACTTAACTAGTAATGCAATAAGTCCTATCAAGAGCATGCTGAAAGGTGGAATAAATTTCCCGGAGAACAATGCGGGTGATGTATGCATATGACCAACACACAATAAAACTGTAGAATGGGAGGAAAAAAATGCATACAGTCAATACAATAAAATCAGCACAAATATAGGTTGTGTAAGCAAATAAATCTAACAATCCAAATATTTTACAACACACTCACATGCAGAACATTTTTTTTCCCCCAGAAATCTTAGGGTAAAAAAAAAATAAAAAAAAAAATTAGACTGTTTTGCATCTTAGTGCATTGTAAAGGCATCAGCGGCTGTCTGCACAAATTACCATTCATCTAGGCGTTGTTGTGGAAATTTTCAAGGGATTTGCAGTAATTATATGACAAAATGCTTGCAAATCTCACTCATTGCTGAATAGAAACACACGGGTCAAAGATTGAACACTCTCAGCTTGGTAATTTGTAAATGTCAATCAGACGGGGGGCCACGGGAGGCACACAGGCGTAAGCAGTGAAAGGCAGAGCGATTCCGTAGCAACCAGAAAAAGCCTTTTCAATACAGATTATAAAAGGCACGGGATAGTTTTACTTTCCAGCTTCTTTTTTTTTTTTAAAAAAAAACTGATCACCTTGCACCAAGAAGAGGAGGAAAAGGGGGGAGGTAGGAGGAGGGAAGTAGAGAAAGGAAGGAAAAACAGTTTAAATAAAACTGGTGAGATTAAATTAACTGATACATACATTCGCAGAGGTAGATCGTTTGCTCTGTAATAAATATGGACTCCTATCTTCCCTTCTCTGAGACAGCAAGGAAAGCAAAATAAAATTAAAAGATATAACAATAAAAATTATAAATGCATTGCGGTCCCACAGACCAACAGCTTGTAATGAAGGCTGCTGCGGAGTTGGGTAGCGCGTTATCACTTGGGATCATAAATAGGTAGAGGGAGGTAAGGTGAGGGGGTCCGAATTCCCCCCTTCCCAAACTGCCACTGGCCTCCCATGGGGGCGCAGACCTTCTTTGAGAAGTCAACTCCATCTTTTCCCTCTTTCCAGAAAGTGGGATTCGGAATTAAATTGTTTTAAACTGTACAAAAGAAATAATCCCAGCATCTCCCACTCCCATGGGGAATACATTAAAGCGACTTGATTTGCCTCTAAAGAAGCATCTCTGTTCCACGAGGGCTGTTTCAGACAATTACAGCCCAGGCTCCTTGGGCACCCAGAATTTGTGGCACTTGCCCTCGGGGGCCCACAGCTTTTCTGTGGTTTGCCCTCTATTTCAGTGCAAACAAAAAATGACATTTTTGTTTAAAAATGGTGACGTTTAGGGGCTCCTGAGCCTGGTCGTCTTTGTTTTTTTGTTTTAAAAAGAAACAAGAGAAAAACCCTACAGAAGGACAAGATGCTACTATTTTTGTCCCATAGAAGGGGGTTTTTAGGACTGCTAACCCCATTGCAGGAGAGCTACAAATATCCCCAGGAGCCATCAAGCCGTCACAGTGGGTCCCTCATGCCCAGGGTCTGGTTGGTGACAGGTGACCCGAGCTTTCCCCTTCCCCTTGTCACACCGGTCTGAAACCGTGGCCAGCCCAGGCTGTGCCACCTCACCACGCTCAGAGTCACCCCCAGGTTTTCCTGAATATAGCATCATTTTGGATGAGTTTCAGGCGCAGAAGGAAATGCCAA
The DNA here is from genome assembly GCA_013400055.1 of Nycticryphes semicollaris. Classification (NCBI taxonomy): domain Eukaryota; kingdom Metazoa; phylum Chordata; class Aves; order Charadriiformes; family Rostratulidae; genus Nycticryphes; species Nycticryphes semicollaris. Next base: position 1,319,531 of record VXBJ01000867.1, on the reverse strand, counting down.
AGGTGACCAGCTGCGGAGGTGTTTTCTCCCTACAAAGGGTCCCTGTGACCGCAATGAGAAGCCATCGCACACCAGGAAGGGTTGATATCAGCCAAGCTGCAGGGTGAGGATTTAACACCAAAAACCATTTAACACCCTCAAAACATAGAAACATCGTTGTTGGTACATGACACCTACCAAATCAGAAGGGTTACAATAGAGAGAACACGGCAGAGCCAAAGGTTAATGCAGAAATGGGAGAAATTATACAGATTTTTGCCAGAATACACCTGTGGTTTAAATGCAAGATTCCCCACCCCATGGTTATGGGAGGGAATGACTGGTTTAACTGGTTTAAAAGAAAAAAAAAATCATCCTAACCTCGCTGTGGAGAGGGGGGACCAGTGAAATGAAGACACCGAGGAGATTAAGGTACATCAGCCGACTGTCTGGCTGCCCACCACACACCCACCCTCTCCCAGCACGCCTGGGACCCCACAGGGCAGATGCCATGGGCCAGGGTCCCTCTCCTGTCTTCAGCCCTGGGGACACTGGGGAAGCGGGCTGTGACCAGCTGGTTTTGGTGTGATGCAAAACCTAAACCAACACTGTTTCTGCCCAGGATGAGCTCCCAGCCCACTCCTGGTGCCTAATTGCAGCTAAATATTGAAGCTCCACCACATGCTCTGCAGGCAGGGCAGCGATTGCTCCTCCACCAGGACAAGGGCACCTTCTCCAGCAGAATAACCACAAGTTGCCTCCAACCAGCAGCCGTTGGGTGCCAGCCATCACCACTCACTCCCCTCCTCTCCCTCTGCCACCCGGGTCACCCCATGCGGTGTGAACTCATCCCAGAGCTGGCTCCTGTGCTTTGCAGGGGGATGATGGACTGCTCCATGGCACCCGGAATGCACTACCTGCTCTGCCATTAGCTCCACCCTCAACTGGCTTTAATGAATCTGAGAAAAATTATGAAGTACCATAAAGCCACAAGTATCATAAAAAGTATAATAAAATTGAGAAAAGCTATTAAGTTATAAATACAACCAATACATGCAACATCACTCAGATGGCAGAAACTAGCTATAAAATAAAGTCATTTTAAACCATCATTCTACCAGTTACCAAGTCTCTTAATTCACAAGCCACACGTCCCTTTATGGCATCCAACCCTATTGTCTGTATCGAGAGCTTTATAACATATATCTTCCTGTACCACTTAAACATACATGTGCCCCAATATATAATGTAGGACAATGGACTTCAGCCTGTGCTGCGGCACCTTCTCCCAGTAAGGAGTTGTGCTGATCTCCACTTCATCCCTATGCGAGGTCTTATTTAACCAGGTCCCTAAATAGCTGGCAAGTGCAGAAAACACCAAGAGAGGATGCTGCAGAAGGAGGGTTTGGGGAACAGGGGGAAAAAAAAAGAGGGAGGCTCCAGGCATTCCTTCAGCCAAACCCCCAAACCTGGTGGTTTTAGAGAAATTAGCGACCCTGCCTGCATTGCGAGTTGCGGTGCTGCCGATCAACCTCCAGATACTCCTATTTAAAACCAAAGTTATCCCAAAGGTACCGAGCGTCCATTGAAAACAAACAACTCTCTAGGAAGTTGCTTAATAAGAGGTATATTCATTTCTTAAGTATATCTATATATATCAACTGCAAACCTGAGGATTTACAGTGCAGGTGTGTTTCATTTTGCACACTCAATTTAAAGACAAGGCTCTGCTTATCAACCTCTCAATCACCCTAGAACAATCTCTTCTCTTTATTTACTCTAAAGGTCCTGTATGTTATAAATATTCATTGAAATAATAAACGCCCTGTTCACAGCTTGTTGTGTTTACTGTCAGCCCAATAAAAGCCAAACAGGTTAATGATGATCTTTAATATGGGAATTTAATATTATTTCACCTATATATTGGCTAAAAGTTTAGCTTCCCCTTTAAGCCTCATCAATTTACTGAAAATAAGTAACCGCCATAAAAACCCGCTGTGGACTGTAAGTCAGAGGTACATGCCTCTGCATATTTGTCTTCTGTGATTTTTTTTTTCTGAATTCCACATTTTGGGTTTAGCTACAGTATAGGAAAGAAAAAAACAAGGTGTAATTTTCCCACCCCCCCCTCCTCTAAGAACTCTGGTGGGGGGTTGAGTGTGGTTCTGCCTCAAGAGAGGTGGGTGGGACAGGACTGAGAGTGGCAAAAAAACCCCTTGATCCTACAGTCATTAGAATAAACACAATGTTATGATCCTACAGTCATTAGAATAAACACAATGACCGTGGGTTGTGCCCTAGAATCATAGAAATCATAGAATCATAGAAACACATGGTTGGAAAGGACCTACAAGATCATCTAGTCCAACCATCCTCCTATCACCAATACTACCCCCTAAGCTACTAAATAATATCTTGGATATGAGGTATATCTTTCTGTAAGATCTTTCCTCACTTCCCCTTGTGAGGAAACCTCTTACAGAAAAATGTAGTTCGTGCCTTTGCTCTGCTGGGCACCGTCCTGGGCTCCCTGGGAAGAACCATGGCTGGTACTTGCTAATTAACCGACTGCACCACGACCCCAGAGCTGCCCATTAGCTGTTTGGAACAGGCTGTCAGAGGCAGGCGGTGAGAATAGACAGGGCCAGCGCAAATCAGGAGAGTTTATGAGTATAACTTACATTAATTTTATCCTTTATAGGCAATAAACCTTTGCTGGTTCATTACTGGCCACTGTTAAGTTTTAAAGGAGATTTTTAAGGCGTAGGGGAGGCGCTGCCCGTCCCCGTGGGCGCTGCTGGGCTCTGCTGCTGTTGTCACCACGGAGGAGGGGAGCTGGGCTTGGGGACAGTGTGGGTTTGCTGATGGCACAGGGGAGGGGACATGCTGGTGTCTCACCTCTGGGCACAGAAGAGCCGTCACTGACCCTGAGGGGGGACCTTCTCCCCCAAATTTGGGTTCCCAGTGGTCCTGTCTTCACTGGTGGTGGCATAGGATGGGGTCCCCCACTCTGTGCAAGCAGCACCAGGCGTAATCAGAAATACAGCCCCAAAGGGCCAGGGGTAGGAACTGGCTGCTGCAGCCCATCTCCTCATTGCCATCAGGAGGGGGAGATGAACTTGGCTTTATTTGTTGCTTACCTTGTTTGGCTTAAACAGCCAGTAAAAGCAAGTGCCATTAGGTCAGAAAGAATTTACAGACCAAAATATCCAGCTGCAAGCAAAAACGATACCGAAGGTGCAAAGTTGGAAAATAAATGTTAAGCAAAAAATGAAGGGAGGGAGGGAGAGGAACCTGCACACACCACCACTGCCTTATCTAGAGTTTCCCCGTGATTAAACAGCATCGACTTGGCTGAAGACTTTCCCTGGGTCTCAAACATTAGAGAAATATTATTCTCAGAATTACCTGAAGTTTTATTTAATGCAATAAAAGCTCATTTTCGATGGGAATTAGTCCTGAAATAGATGACTATTAAGGAATGCCAGATGATGTATAGCTCAGCCCTCCGAACTAATGAACTCCCAAATACCTAGTGGTGAAGCACAGGGGAGGGGGTCGCGGGGGGTGTTTGATGCCTTTCTGCCAGAGAGGTGGCTAATAGGACAAACAATTAAGCAAATGTCTAATTTAGCACTGAAATTAACGGAGCTCTCAGAATTTATACCAGCTAAGCAGCTATTCCTCTGCCAGAGCCGTAATATTTTCCCAGACTGAGCCTGAGCAAAGTTCCTCCCTTTTCCAAACTACTCAAAGGAGACAAGAAACTAAAACCAAACCCACAAACAACCCCCACCCCAGAAAAAATCCAGAGCAAGAGAAAACCAGAGGTACTACCTCTCTTACGGGGTTTTACAAGGCATTTTCTATTAATAGAACTGTTAACATCATTTAATGAGAAATTATTCCCAGGGTCCCCTCCAGCCTTAACCAAAGGGGGCTACTGCTAATTTTAAGAAATGACATCAGCTGTTTTTCAGTTTATTTCCTCCGAGTTCTCGACACCTTTTAATAAAGTGAAGGAATTCAGGGCAAACAAAGGAGAGCAGCCAGAGCTGGGGTCCCAGGGGTACCCCTCACATCCCTGATAAAATGCCTCTTTGCAAGAAGAGAAAAAGGAGAAATGAGTTAAAAAAAAAATAAAAATCAGGAGCAAGGAGACCAGAGCCTGCCCCTGAGAAGACAACAACAAACCCTCAGTTCCCTTCAGAAAGCTCCACGCTGAGGGGAGAAAATAAAGTTACTCAAGGAGAAAAGCTGCATTTCAGATGTTTAGAATCTCCAGCAATCCTTACCTGAGCCCTGGCCAGGGGAACTGAAGTTCCCGAGGAGGAGCTCCATCAGACTGGTAACGGGAGCACCTTGAGCACTTCCTCTGCAGCTCTCACTGAGGAATTAAGGGACCAGTTCATCTGGAAATCACTTGTTTCTCTGCAGTTTAGTCAACTGCGGTGGTTCTCAGCACAATTTCCCCCCACCCACTCCCAGCAGCAACCAGGGCAGCTCTTTAACAAGTTTCCTTGGATATTTCTCCATATGAGAACAATAATTAACCTGTTTTCAGCAAAAAGCGGGTAAAAGGGGGAGAAAGGGAGTCAGCCCCTGCCATATGGAGCTGCTCTTTTGGGCAGTTTGGCCCAGAATTGGCATGTTTGGCTCCAGGACCGATGGGAGCATCCCTTCCCACTCTGGCTCTGAACTGGCGGGAGGGAGCAGGGGACAAGCAGGAATTTGGAGATCCAAACTAGATGACATAAAGCAGAAAGAACCCAACCTGGGGAGGCAGCTCCTGCCCACCCGGTAAATGCCATAGCCTGTGAGGTTGTCTTTTTTAGCTGCCTATGCAAATAAAAAGGCTCCCCCTTGTCTCCGTGGGGTTTTTTCTGCCAAGGAGGCTGTGTCCAACCCAGCAGTAAATGGAGTTCTTTAAGAAGGTGTGTGGGAGCTCTCAGTGTTACGGCTGTGACGCTGATGGACACCTTAGATCAGGCGGTAACACAACGCAGAGCGACTGTGGAGCCCGATCCTGCTCCTGTGCCCATGGGGATGCAGAAAGATCCGGGAACCCACGGCGCAGCCCGGCTCTACACTTCCTTGGGATTTCAACAAGGTATTTGAAACCTTCCTGTTGAAGGTTTTCATGGGTATTTACAAGAAACCTGGTGATTCTGCACATGACAGTGGTGGGGCAAATGGGTTGACATCTTCCCGTGGGAGACAGGAATGCAGGGCCTGAACTCAAACATGGATAATCCATGATGATTTTGGTTCCTCAGCCGTGCAAAGTCCCAGCAGCAGAGCTGGTTGTGGTGGAGACACGAGGGCTTTCCTCCATCCCACCTACCTTCACACGTACCTCCCTGGATTTGTGTCTTCTCCCCAGATAACCCCCATCACCGCTCTCCATCATCCCATTGCTGCTCTCCTGTCATTGCTGCTGTTGGTTCATCCCAGGGTTGCAAGGTGAGATTGGGACTGGAGTGACAGGTACAGGGGGTACCTCCACCAGGGACAACAGCGACAGCCTGTGTGATGCACCCTGTCCCCACCAGATGAGTGCAGGAAGAAGGGACTAACCCTTGAGTAGCAAACCTGCACCTGCAGCAGGAGGGGAGCAGCACCGGCCTTATGCAGCCCACATCTCTCACAGCATCCCTCGGACCAGCATCCTGCACAGCATCCTTCTGATCAGCATCCCTTGGACCACCATCCCACGCATCAGCATTCCATGCAGCATCTCGCACGCCATTGATTAGATCAGCATCTCTTGCAGCATCCCTCTGGTCAGCATCCTGTGCAGCATCCCTTAGAGCATCCCTGGGATCAGCATCCTTTGCAGCATCCTTCCGATCACCATCCCTGGGATCAGCATCCCTTGCACAGCCGAACCGTCTCGCTCTTCTCCCTCCTGCAAAGGGAGAAACCGCCAACGTTATTTCCAAACTCTACAGGGATGCAGAATTCTAATTTATTGATTCATTCAAGCAATTTCCCATTTTGATAACTCAACTGGTTATGTTGGGTGTCAGCAAGGCCAAGGCTGGGGGTGTGGCTGTGTGTGCCCCACCTGAGACGTGTTTTGTGGCTGCCACCAGCCTGGAGCTGTCCCCACACTTCACCCATCTGCACGGTAAGGAAATTGTCACCCCTGAGACTCGGCAGTGGGAAAGCAGAGACCTTGCAAATGATGTTGAGATTTGTTTAAAGCGCGCCTTATAAAATCCCAGCTGCTAAGGCAAAACAATCTGGAATATACTACTGCCCTTAATACATTCTTTTATATGACAAATAATAATGTGTATTTATAAACATCTGTTGCTGCACAAATAAAAATAGTTCTAAAAAGAAGAAATCTGAAATAAAATAAAATTACTTTTTAACTTCAGAAATTCAGCTGCAATCATGAGAAACAATCAATTTCAGACAGTAACAGAATTTTCTTTCTTGTTTTAAAAGCCAGCCAAGCGCCCCAGCAAACAATGAGCAAAAAAATAAAATAAAAAAAAATATTCTTAAAATGATATGCAAAAGGGAATGGGGAGGGGCTTGCCTTAAAATTTCTCTCTTCTCTTGAGGGGCAAGTAGAGAGGAGCAAATGGCCTGAGCTGGAGATATAAGGATCCTGGCTCCGCTTTCTTGGGACCCTTCCTGGCTCAGCTTTTTCCTTTAGGAAATGAGAAGCGGCGCATTTTCAAACCATCTGGTTTAAGAAAGAGAAGAATCCCCTGCAATTTCTGAAAGCCCAGCTAATGTATGTACAAACCTATATTTTTCATATAAATATTGCTTGGAGAGGCATAACAAATTACTCTAATTAGGGTTCCTGTCCTACCTCTCCAGACCAGCTAAATGACGCTATTATACTGAACACGGCTGCAGCGTTTCCAATGGCCTCAGCAGCCACACACGTTATATACATCAGAAGTGCAGGCTCAGTGTGGTGCTTTGTGTGGCACTGGGCACCTAAACAGTCCCCTCTGGACCCACCTGATGGGGACACACAGCCCATCCTTTGGCCACATGCCCGGGGACAGGAACGGTACCGCTGTCCCACTGCCCCAGAGGAGAGTGGCCCTGTCCAAAGCGTGCCACTGATAGGGCTTCAGCTGCCTCCAAGTATCTGAAAGTAAAAAGTTGTTGAGTGCATGTGACATTTTTCCCCAACCTCAGCCCAGGAAATGATGTAGACAGGGGGGAGGGACGGCAGCAGCATCCATCACCCATCTCCAAAGCAAACCCTCTGTAACTAACGGAGAAATGACCAAAAAAAGGTTTGTTTCTTTCCCCTTATTTACTCAGTACTCTGCCATGGCCCAGCACGTTTCTCAGGACAGCCCTGCTCCATCTCCATCGTCACCATCCCAGCTGCAGAGGAGGTGGGCAAAGCTGGACCGCGATGGCAGTTTCCAAACCTGGCGCGGCTGCACCCTGTGCCCCGAGGGGACCAGCTTGGCCCTGGCAGATCTCACCCCAGCATCCCATGGGCTGCTGCAGCCCTTCACCAAGGGCACGCTGAGCCCTCACACACACTCATTACACATCACCCCACAACCACCTCCGCAGCAGGAGAAGGCAAAGCGGGTTTCCCAGCTCACTCCCCCGTTAAATTTTGCCACTGCTGGACCTCACCACTTGGGGTGTCCCCTCCTGCTTCCCATCATTGTGTTCTTCTGGGAGGTTGGAGGGCCCCAGGACTCACCCATGGGTGCTTGGGGGGTGCAGTGGCCGGGTGGGTGCCCACCCATGCCCGTGCCTAATATCAGAGCTCCACCTAGTGCTGTGCAGCCCCTCCCGCTGCCAGCCCGGCCTGCCAAGGCGAGGGGGAAGGAGGGGAAAAAAGGGGAGAGGAGAAAAAAAAAATAATAAAAAATTAAAACATATTAAAGGTGTTAATAAGCGACTTATTTAAACGGAGTATCACATATTGAACATTAATCACCTTGCAGTAAAAGTGTAATTAAGGAGTCACTCTGCCTTCTGGGGAAGGCTCGCTTGGAAGCCAAGAGAAAATGGTCTCTTTATTAACACAAATTATTTTATTTGGCTAAAGGTAATAATTCTAAGTGAGGTCAACGGGACTCATGCACACGCGAGCGGCGCCGGGTCCCGGCCAGCGTTTCCATGGCGACTGAGCCAAGTTCATCCTCCGCGGTAATGGCTTTGCTCTCCCACCACCGCCCGGGATTGTTTCTCAGGAAAAAAAAACAGCCTTCGATCTGTCAGCGGCACCTCCTCGCCATACCCCCACCAGGGACCGCACAGGAGAAGCCTCCCCCCCAGGCTTTCGGAGGTGGTTTTTGCGGAAGGACTATGTTTAAAGGGTGGTGGCACCATCCCCCCTCAGCAGCTCGGCGCTGGGGGCTCGTGGCACCATGGTTTCCACCTGGGAATGGTGTTCGAGAAGCAGGATCAGAACACAATACTGCTTTTCATCTTTTCTAGTGCAGCTACAGTCTGGGATGGTTGTAGGACGGCTGTAGGACCACATCTATCCCAGCAGAGCACGGCCGAGCTGGGAGTTTTCCCACCACCTTCCTGTGGAACCAGGGTTTTACTGGGCTGCAGTTTCCCCCGGGAACTCTGACAAACTGCAAACCCATAAGGAAACCCGTGCCAAGCATGTGCCCCCAGACATTTTCCAGGCAGAAACACATTTTTCTCCTCATTTTAGCCCAGCTCTGGCTAATACACCTGGCATCTTAATGGGCACCAAGTTGCAGTGAGTCATTTACCTGTGAGTATTTCCAGGCTCCTGCAGTGCTGAGTACCCATTACGAGCAGAGAACAGCGTATTTAAAAATATATCTAATTTCATAAACTAGAACTCTAATAAACGGACTAGTAAAAAAAATCAGAGAGGGTTTGGGCTGTAAGATCCCGTTTTTCCCAAGCACATTCCTACGCTCAGAGAACTCATGTGTTATTCTGTCTCCTGCAGATTATTGTCTGAACGCAGCGGTGATTTATCTGTCTCCCATGTCATGTCATCCGTTTATGTACAGTATTATATGTAGAGTACGGCATTAACATTTTACTATTATTCTTACCTTTCAATGCAAAAAGATAAGAGTGTAAATCTGGGAGACAAGGGATGTGTCAACAGAGCTGAGCCAGTGCTCCCGGGGACTGGGTCCTCCTCCCTTGGCTCACTGGGGGACCATCACCACCACGGGGATGTTGCCATCACCCAAAAGTGGCCTCACCCAACAACATCCAGCGGCGCGATGGGTGGGCTCACGATCCCCGATCGCTACCTCCCCCCTCAATAAAACAAACCCCCTTACCACAACTACCCCTCCTCCGCACAAAGCATCCTCCCGTGAGGCTGCAAACACCAGCCACCTCCCTGTCACGCCAGACGGAGCAACAAACAGCCTGTTCACAACTTACGGCCGGGCCCGCGTAACTTATTAACACCTAGTCGAGATTAATCAAGCGGGGAAAGCTAAAGCAGGTCCCTAATTAGTTGCTGATGATAACTATATTTGTCATCCCCTCCCAATTAGTCTACTGTACATTTTGGAGTTTAATTGCACCTTGTTCTTCATTTAAATGTCATCACGTGCATATATTTGCCTCATCCTTTAGTAAATTTGAGAAGAATTTGACATTAAATATAGATTATCTTTAGATTTTCATAATTAACACAACTGAACTGTCTTTGGCCTAAATACATCTCCTTATGCCATAAATCCGGCCACTCTCTTGGAAGTGGGTTTCTCAAGGGGTGCTGCAGTTGCAGGTTTGCATCCCCCCGGCACTGGTGACGCTGGGGCCATGCGTATGTGGCACTGGTAGCCATGGTCAGGATGTGGCTGTGGGGTCTCTTCCTTGCCCAGACACCTAGAGAAGAAAGGGATGGGGCAATGCTGGTTGGTTTCTCTCTTTTGGCTTTTTTTGTTTGTTTCTTTTCTTAGCTAATTTTCATAGCTGGTAACATTTTCAGGAGTCTGATTTGCAAAACAGTGGGTCAGATTATACCCAGGAAAATGATGAAGATGAGGAGACTGTTTCTCCTCCCTCCATTCTGCTGCTGAACCCACCCCAGACAGCTCCACTCAGCCTTCCTGTCCTCGTCACCCTTAGGACAAGAAACATCTCTGCTCTACACAACTCACACCCCTTCCCCACGGATCCAGATCAGAGGATGTTCAATACATTGACCTACAAGAGAAAACTCCAACCCAAAGCTGCTGCCCAGTGATCGTCGCCTCTGCATCCCACTGCCTTTAACCCTTCAGCTCTGCCCACAGCCCACCAGTGGGACTCTGTACCTCCAGCCTCCCCTGGCACCCTGCAAAGGTGTCACTGGGGCTGGGGACGTTCAGCCACATCACCCACTTTCACCCCGCACCTGGCTGTGTGCCTGTTTGATAACCTGGTGGCAGCTCAGAGGGAAAAAGACCTGGGGAACAGCCGATCATGAGCCATCCCCCACCATCTCTGCAGAGTTCAAAGCACCACAGATCATCTCTCCTGCCATAACCAACATACCCCAGATGCCACTGTATCCTTGCCATGTCACCACCATGAGACCCCAGCCCAGCCTGGGCCAGATCTGCTCTGAGCCACCACTTCAAGTGACCAAAACCAAAGTGGGGGCCCAGTGCACCGGTGCTGGGAGACACAAGATGCAATGGGAATGGCCAGGATTGGGGTCTGTCTCCACTGCCAATGTGCTAGCCCCATGTTCCATGGGGTCTTGCACTCACTGGGCTCCCCCCAGTGATGCTGGTGTATGGGGACGCAACCATCGGCTGGGCAGAGGGACATGGGACCTGCTCTCCACAGCCAGCCCTCTGCTCACGCTCATCGGTGGAAGAGCCTTGGACCAGCACAAGCCCCTCATGCCTACCCCAGACCCCCCAACACCTCACAGGACAGCTGGATATGGCCTGAGGGGCACCCGCTGGCATCTCCTGAGCACCCATGAGCTGGAGGAGGTGCTGGTGGCCAGCAGCTCTGCCCACAGCCACTGGCACCAAAAACAACCCTCAAGCTCGTAAAGAAGAAGAGGAGGGGAAGGGGAAAAGCAATGAAGGAAGCTGGATGGTCCTACCTGTCCTTTAGGCAGAGGCTCATCACACAGATCATCCCTAACGCCTATTAAGAGAGAAGAAACCAGGCTGGGTTGTGCATGTCCTAACTGCTGCGGGGCTCGGCGTGTCCAGCGCGGGGACTGCAGCCACTCGCTTCCCGGGGAGGAGGCTGCTGCTGTGTGAGAGGACAGGAGAAGGAGAGGAGAAAGGAAAAGTGGGGAGGGGAAAAAAAAAAAAAGAATTAAAAAAAAAAAATAATCAAGGAGTAGTCAAAAAGTGTATTAGAAGCAAATTTGGAAAGAAATCAATGGCATGTAATTAGATTTGATTTTTCTTCACGTTTTGTTTGGCTGGGGGTTATGTATAGACTCTCTATATGAGTGGAGTGGAGAGATTAAAGCGCGGAGAACAGGTGCCGGATCATGAGCCAGTGGCCACCAAAGCATGACAGCTCCATCAACGCTGTCAGCAGGCACAGCAAAATAAACATATAAATAAATAAAGGGGAAACCACGCAGGGAGGAGACGGGCTATTTGCTTATTTACTATTTTAGTCACTGCTCCCCAACCCCCGTCTTGGCAGCAGGAGAAGGGCCATGTAGGGACCAGGGCTGTCCCCAATCCCTGCCTGTTATCCTGCTCAGCCCCTAGGCTAAACTCCCCCTGGCACTGTGGGGGACCCCAATGTGTTCTGCCCAGTGCAGAGGGTCACACACAATGATAACGATGACCTTAAAACCACATGAAGGGACCCTGGTGTCCCCACTGGCAAGGATGCTCCTACACCCCCCCAAAAATCTTCACTGTTCTGCTCCAGACCCGTGCAACCCCAACATGGCGGTGTGGTGACCGGGAAAAGGGAAGAGAGACCACGTGAGCCAAGTCATCCCGTCTCCAAACAGCATCAATACACATCTTTAAAACCACAGAGGTTGCTGGTTGAGATTTTAGTCCTCCTCCAAATGGGAGAGATCCACACGGTGCTCCGGAAGCTGCACTGGACCCCTGTCTGCCGTGGGATGGGCTGCACAGGGGGACAACAACACCGGCCCACACCGCTATTCCTTAGGCAAATACGGGCAAACACGAGGCTGAGAACACGTGTGATGTGATAAACCCAGCCCGAAGGTGAACCTCAGCCCTCCCCACACCCAGCAGCACCGAGGAAAAGCTGCTTTTTCATTTCTATTAAACCTGCTTCCTCAGGAACCTGCCTGCAGCCGGAGAGTCCAACTTTTTCCAGCCAAAACTTGGGAAAGAGGCGCAGGCTGTAGAGAAAGAGGATGGGAATCGCTCTTGGATTGGCAGGGAGGGATCCGGTGGGAGCACAAGTGCAGCCACATACATACACAGTCACAGAGGCTTGATACATTATATGTATGTGTGTATATACATGTATACACACATATATAAATATTTATATACCCCCTGCACAGCTTTCAGTGTTGAGTTGCCAACCTTGGCTCCGCATCCTCTGAAGTTGTGAGCTATTTTATTATTTTATTTTTTTTTTTAACCTTTTAACCTTGAAAATTAACCTAAAACACAGGGCGCCGCACACATGACTTACTCAAATAAATTGCATCCTTAATTATGAACACCCTCCGCTCCTCTGTGCTTCAGGCCACGCTGCCCCAGCGGACACCCCCCTCCTGATGAGTGGTTATTGAACACGCGAACAACAATCAACACTAATTAAATACTCAGCTGTTGAGAGGAGACAATGTTTATCAAAAAATGCAAGAGGAGGGGAGTGCATCTTCTGTTTTCTATAATTAGTTAGCAATATTCCCCAGGCGGTCTTGGAAATCGAACTCGGGTTTGTTCACATCTGTTTGGCACAGGCAGACAAAGGCCACCGTGGCCCTGTCCCCCGCGTCCTCCTCCCAGACTGACACCCCAGTGAAGCGCATGGGGCGCAAGCACCCACATGGTGCCACCACAGCATCCTCAACCAGCAGAGAAAGGCCACTCGTCCTCCTCAGCTCCTCCGTGAGCATCACTGACGGGATTATGGTGACTGGGGGGAACAAGCCACTGGAACAGAGATCCCATCCAGGGCAATCCCAGAGACTTCGGTGGGCAGAGACATCCCAGCACCACGGGGTCCCTGTCCCCCCAGGATGACCCCACAAACCTTGGGGGCCTCAGAGAAGAGGGAAGGGGAAGGGACAGAGCACAAGGTCCGTACACCTTTCTTCGCACCCTGTTAGAAACGAACCCCCTCATCAGTCGCAAAATAATTTGAATGCAAATTTGTACCTTTTTAATTCTGGACTTTAATTCTTCAGTGGTTTTCAGGCAGGGAAGGGACAGGACGAGGCCGTTAATTTCCCTCTGTCTAGCATTATTACCGGCTTAAAGATCTACTCAGCGGCAGAGGACAAGAGTTAAAATTTCCCTGAAGGAGGGGAAGTAAGACGATTAGTGATCATCAGAGTTTGAATACTGAAGCCTGGGAAGGGCTCCAGATAAGAAAACGCTGGTTTCATAGTTTGTACATGAATAAGGAACAACAGAAACAAAAAAAAAACCCTCTCCATCACACTCAAGACTCTGATATTTATCCAAGGGCTGCTGAACAGTCCCTCTCCTACAGACCCACGCTATTACCCATCTTACTACACACTGCTCACAGTGCAGAGGAGCCTTGTAGTTTGGGTTTGATGAAAAAAAAAAAACCAAAAAACAGCTTGAGGCCATGCTCTGGAGTTACTAGGCTGGCAGGCGCAGGCCTGTGCTGCGAGCCCTTTGCATACGCTCCTGTAGAAACCGCTGGACCTACACAACAGGACCTATACAACACGCATCGGCATCCCTCTGCAGGCAGGCACTGCCCACACTATGCACCCAGACAGACACCAGTGCCTTTCTGAATTCTGTCCCACCACATTAACAGCCCATCTTTCTAAAACTACCCATCATTCAATATTAATGAATATTCTCCGTGCAGCATCCCCAGCCTGACCCCCACACCGAGGTGGGGCGACCACATCCCCCATGCTGGGAGGATGCTGGGGTGATGCTCAGTCCGGCGAGAGCATGAGCCCTGGGGATGGCCCCGCTGAGGTCCCCTCCCATTCCCCCTTCACCTCCCCTCCAGCAGCCGTTGCTTCCCAGCCCGGGCCCCGCTGGCCACTTCGATCCATCAATACCGGGTGCACTCACTGGGAAGGACAGGAATGGCCCCAGCCCCGGTCAATAGGCACTGCTGCCGGCCCCGTGGGTGCTGCACTTGTTGAGCGAGGCTGTGGCAGAGGAATAAAAGAAGCCACTTTTACTAAATTCCTCCTCAAGCCAAATTCAAACACGTAGGAGCAAGCAGAGGGGCAGCAACACCTTTCAGTGTCTTGAAGAGGCTGAATAATGGCAGCGAAAGCAAGTGCTGGGAGCCAGGGAGGAGCAGTGCCCTGGGATGAGAGCCCATCCCACAGCACCTCTGTATCACCGCTCTTAGGTTTCATCCATCACACCTGACACAGCTAACGACATCCAAGCTTTGGTAGTAAAATACACTGGGGAAAAAAACCAACCCAAATTAAAGTTCAGCACAACTCGGTGGTAGCACTGTGCTCCCAGTCTTGTGAGTGATGGGGGCTTTACCCCCACTTTTCACCCCTCTTGCTCTAATCTTCCAGAGCAAAAGCTCCCAGGTCATCAGGCAGCTTCTCTTGCCAAGCTGGGTGGTTACAATAAATGGCAGATGATTTTTTCACGGTACTTTCCATCCCAAGGATCTCAAACCACTTTTATTAAGACCAGGAATGAATCCATTCAGACCGAGAAAGACTGTCGCTCTCTGCTCACCGATGGGACAGGGCTGTGGGTGGGGGAGAGGGGGTGTCACCCACTCCATGAGCCAGAAGGCTGGCAGAGCAGAAGCTGCCACCATCGTGGATGCACTTTCTGACTCGCTCGGTTCATGGCATCAGTGCGATGGTTTTATATAACTGGGCTCCGAAACCAGCACATTGCCCTTACACTCCACTGTGATCTACCCTAAATACCTACAATATTCCTGGTAGTAAACAATCTCCCAGGCTCGTTTCTTAGAGCAGCAGCAGATGGTCAAGAGCATTTCCTGAAATTGAATATTATAATGAATTTAGGATCGAAAAAATTTACATAATAATCTGTTTTAGATTCTGATAGTGAAGAAACCTACACAGAAACTGCTTCTTTTCAGCTATTTGAATTAAAGTATAAATCTTCAAGTACTTTAATTATAAACTAACTCTTTGCTATTCCAGATCCATGAGAGAAATTGAAAAATTAACTACCCATTGAAGCTCAAGGCCACATGTCAGGCTGAATTCATCGGTGAGTTTACCTCTCGCAACCTGGCAGCCAGGCTCACCCGACAGTGGCTGGAGAGGGATGCTCAGGGGGCCATCTCAGCCGGGGCCTTGCCTGTTGCACCCAAGTTGACTTGAGATTTGGCTGATCCTGTCCAGTCCCCAGCAAACTGCACAGCCAGCACCATCCCACGATGGCTGGGCTCAGGTTGGAAGCCTGCAGAGCTGCCCAGGGAAGGCAAAATGTCTTGGACTGGGGCAGAGGTTTGGCCTTTGAGCTCTTGGCTCCAGGTCTGCACCCACAGCTGGGGATGGAAAGATAATGGAGAGATGAAGACAGATGGGGTGAAATGAGAGATAGGATGGGACTGGGGATAGGGAGGAGGGTGGGGGTGAAATGAGAGGGGAGGGATAGCGTGGCATGGCATGGCACGGTGCAGGTGGGATGGCATGGGATGAGGCAAGAGCCCCAGTCACACACAGTCACTGGGAACTGGGTCCCACCAGTTTGCCTCCCCTTTGCACTCCTTGCCCGCCCGAGACGCCTGCAGAGCTGCAGGGGCACAGACACTGCGGTGAGGCTGCGAAGCCCCTCTCGGGGCCATCCCCCCCCATCATGGCACCTGACACAACCCTGGCAAAACCAGCCCCATGTCTGGCTGTGACGGAGACACCGCGGGGGCCGTTGGCAGTTGGGGCTCCAGTGGGGACACCCCCATCCTTCTGCAGTTGCTGGACCACAGGAAAATCTCACCTCCCACCCTCATGCTGGGAGATGCAGAAGGCCTTCCCTTTTAGAAAAGCAAATATTTAGTCTAGATAAAAAACCCCAAGAGCATTTTCCCCAGGTAATACTAGTAACTAAAATAATCACATTCACTTTGCTGGTTTAATTTTATATTTCCATTTCTACCTTATCTTTTTTCTGCAAGCATCATTAAACCACACCATAACAAAAATACATGAACTGTTATTCTTTCAAGAGAAGCCATAAACCACCTCAAAGCTTTTCAAGTTTATTCTTATCTCGTACATCTTCCTCTGGTTCTTTTTTTTTTTCCCTTCATGCATTTCAGAAAGGTAGTTTTCCCTAACGTTAAGAATAGTTGCATTGAAAATGAGACGCTGCCTGTGAAAAGCCCCTCTGGAGGATTAAGTAAGTAAAATATAGCCAGAAAATAAACTGGAACCTCATTAAAATAATTTTGCAAGAAGAAATCCTACCTTACAATAGGTTTTCAATATCACTTAGAAAATTCTTAGAGTCATATATATATGTTCTTAATTCAGGACCTTCCATTAAAAAAAGACATTACAGAGGGAACTGAAAGGCCATTTAGTACCCTTGTTTATATAAAAATGCATATTAGGCACCGATGCAATCTCCAGCAAAAGACTCGTGATGTAGTTTGAATAAGCTCAGCTTTGCTGAAAGGTGCTAATGAGGGTTGGCAAAGCTGCGGAGGCGCCGCCAGACACCACCACCTCATTTATTCTGCCGGGCAACACAAACCCTCACACATCACTCTTGCATCCCCCTCGCTTTTAACTATTCTCCCTCTTGCCGATTCCCCCACCAGACGGTTTTATGGCCCTGACTTTCTCCATCCTCAGTGGACAGGGATGGGGCATCGCCAGCAGCTCGGTCCAAGGCTGCAAAACCACTCAGTTCCCCCCAGCTGCCACTCGTGGGATGGAGCTCCTCTGCCAGGAACCATCCCAAGTGGAAAAGGAGTAACTCTCCTCACTCTATGCCACACGTATTTAATCTATGACACTATCCCATACTTTGATATAAGCACACACAAGGTGGGACGAACTCCATCCCGAACCACCTGCAGGATGCATCACTCCACCATCTGCTCCTGGTTCTCACCCCAGGGCCCTTCTCACTGCCACCCCCACCTCCAGCCCCCCGCCGGTACCCAACCGCCCAACACCACACAGGAAAAGGGGACAATTCCCAAAGTACCAGCACCTTAGGGAAAGTGAGGTGGTACCCAGGGGCTGCTGCGGGGACAGGGCCACACTGGTGTCCCCAGGCAAACCTGCAGAGAGGTGTGAGCCTTCAGCACACTGACCCTGTGGAGGCTCAAAAGGACGAAGGGAAAAGCACATCTGCAGCAACAACTTTCAAAATGGGAAAAACAATGGAAAGAGGAGAGGAGGGAAAGCATCATTTTACTATTCATTGCCTCCTGCAGGAGAAGCAGGCAGCGATTGCTCCCATAATTAAAGTCTGGAACAGGGCTAATGATTTATATGGGCATGGAGGTCCTCTCTGCCCTCACCAGCACTGGACACCCCGAGCTGCTCCATGGGGATGAGCATGTCCCCTCTGCCCACTTTCCCATGGCCAGTTTGGTGCTTGGACACTCGGGTAACACCTCGCCAGGACCCCAAACCTGCAGGGTTGGTGCAGCCTTTTTATCTGCCGTACCAACCTGTTAAAGGTAGCTTTACAAATATTGGGAACAGACATTTACACCCAACGGCAGCCACCACAGCCTCCCTCCGTGCCAAGGGGCCGTGAATTGGCGGAGTTGGGGCTGGATCCGTGGTACGGGCAGGATGCGACGTTCAGCTCTTCAGAGAAAACAGCTGAGCTGCCACTTCCTGAGCATCGGGGTGGTGGTGGTGGGGAAACACTGCTGAATTTGCAGCTTCTAAAACAGGGCAGCA
>VXBJ01000867.1:1237870-1301476 GCA_013400055.1 Nycticryphes semicollaris | reverse complement strand
TTGGCAGGTTTAACTTTGCATCAATTCACAGTGTATTGTTATATTTTTAAAGTATATAAAACTATTGATCATAAGGAAGGCAATTACTTCTGCCCATATTTAAAGGTGTGTGGCAGGTAGTGAGGAGTCATCACTGAGCCCACTCTGACATTTCTCAAGAGGGGGCAAATGCCCCGGGCAGGGACACCTCCCACCAGACCACGTTGCTCCAAGCCCCCTCCAACCTGGCCTTGAACCCCTCCAGGGATGGGGCAGCCACAGCTTCTCTGGGCAACCTGGGTCAGGCTCTCACCACCCTCACACCAAAGTTCTTCCTGAGATCCCATCTCAATCTCCCCTCTTTCCATTTAAATCCCTTCCCCTCATCCTATGTCTCCCCTCCCTGATCAAGAGTCCCTCCCCATCTCTCCTGGAGTCCCTTGAGGGACTGGAAGGGGCTCTAAGGTCTCCCCAGAGCCTTCTCTTCTCCAGGCTGTACCTCCCCCAACTCTCTCAGCCTGTCCTCCCAGCAGAGGGGTTCCAGCCCTCCCAGCATCTCCATGGCCTCCTCTAGCCCCGCTCCAACAGGTCCTTCTCCTGCTGGTGGCCCCAGAGCTGGAGGCAGCACTGCAGAGGAGTCTCCCCAGAGCAGAGGGGCAGAATCTCTTCCCTCACCCTGCTGGCCATGCAGTCAACGTTAAATCACAGAAATTGCCAAGATGGGAACATTTTGGATACCCTAATTAACAAGAGGCTAAAATACAAGCAACCCTCAGTTGTATACCCAGTGTATGGGCAAACACTTTATCTCCAAAGGCTTCAAAAACCATTGTAACTGTAATTACTATTCCCAATCCCCCTGAAAACACAATGAGAACGTCTTCAGCTACCTCCAAACCTCCATCATTTTGAGTTGGACCTCGAAATACCTTTGGTGTTCCTGAGACTGAAGCCCAGGGGATGCTAAAGCATCTCCCCCGAAGCAAAATAACCCCCCAGGGTTGTTAGGATGATACTGGTGAGAAATCCGTGCAGGCATTATGCATGGCACAACCACTGCAGAAACGCCTCTGCAGTGACCAAACCTGATCGCACGCGATATTTGGGTAGCAAGTTTTGTAGAGAATAAATATCACACTTCAATTTCATGGTAACTTAGGAGGGTTTACTGGCAAATACCATGGCTTTTACATGGTTCTACCAATTACCAAGCAATTACATGTAACCTAGATCTGGAGGACATACAGTGAGATATAATATATTCCTCCCTGCGTTAGGAAGAAAAAGGCAGTTAATAGAAAACACTCTTCTTTTTTTTTTAAATTATAAACCCCTCCACAATATTCCTGTGTGACATTATTAAAACTTCACATCGATATCAAACCCAAAGCAAAGACTGCTATCCCATTAACACATCAGTTGTGGGATGATCAATAAAAATTTACTTTAAGCTGCACCATATGTCGCTCCCCACAAAGTTTTATTATCCAGATTCATCCGTTTGTACCTCAGACCCCCGTGCAATTAAACCCCATTTAGCAGCACTGACCTTCTGATACGAACTTGTCATTCCTACAGCTGGTTTGGAGTTTTAACAGCGCTTTTAAATAATGAAAACAAAACGCCTGTGGATGAAGGGTGGGGAACGGGGAGCCCTCGGCCAGGAAAGCCCTCCCTGTGCTGCTGCCGATGGCGCAGCTCCCGCGCTGAAACTGGGAGAGGGAGGGAAAAAAGAGGGTGGGGGAAGAAAAAGAAGAGGGGAAAAAAAAAAAAAAGAGAGTGCCAGCACATTTTAACATGTTGTAGCATATTTGTAAACATCGTTAATCACGGATTAGCAGATGGTAATGTTAATTGCACCTGTGGAAGCAACAAGACCTCAAGGTTGATTACATTTACAAACCGGGATCGGAGCTGTGGCAGCGGAGGATTCCCCAGTGCCGAGGAGAAAGGTGTTCCTGCCCCAGCCATGGGACCACCTCCAGCTTGGCAAAAAGAAGGTGTTTTCTGTCCCACAGCCTCAGGAAACCTCCCTGGGACCCACCCATGGATTTGATGGAACAGGACTTTTTCCAGCCATGTTGATAATCTGCACACAGAAGTGACATTTGGGGTATGAGCTGAGCAACTCTCGCAGCCGGTTCTCCCTAGAGTTCATTTTTGAGGGATGAAAAGATCTGTGTTCGCCCCCAGCGGAGGACAAAAAGGCCAAGGCGTGGAGCACATCGGAACCAAAGAGGACAAATATTTCACCACTGTGCCTAAAGACACTTGGAGTATTGAGAAATCATGTTGGAAGGGCAATTACTAAATTTTTAAATCAATTTGGTAAATAAGCCTGTGGAAAGACTCCATGGCAAGCAGCAGGGAGGGAAGAATTGACTTTCAGATTACACACACACACTTTATTCATATCTAAATATCAAAGAGACTCTATGTACAAACAGAAGTAATCAGGAAGCATGTTTTGATCTTGCTGATGTACACAAAACCCAGCAATTAATGTCCTCCTTTATGATATAAAGCCAGGAGTTTTTTACAGTTACATTACAGGGACGATTATAGTCAAGCTTAAGGCTAAAAATAATGAAAGACTATAAAAACTACATTTTAACATTTAAAAATATCCAGGAAATTAACTGGAGAAGCAGGCAATGATCCAATTAATGGATTGCATTTATTAGATCGGGGGCAAATCGCACAGCACAAAGCTCCCTCTCCAAAGGTGCGAGTGAGCAGAGATCCCTGTGCTCCTCAGGGTCTCAGCCCAGAGCAGGATGGAGCTGGGGCAGAAGGAGAAAACACCAGCCATGGCACGTACATACAAAGGTGATGCCAGAGGGACATCCCAGTTTAAAAACAGCAGGGCCAAAATTTGCCATGGAGGGAAAAGGGCTAAATGCAAACAGCAGAGCCCTCCAGAGCGGGAATTCCTGCACTCACAGGAGCCTGTGTTGCAGCTCTTGAGCGAAAAATCCCTGAGCTGCAGCCCGAGGTATACACTCAAATCCCTGCCTCTTAAAATTCACACCTCACACAACTCCCAGTAAGCCCTCTCTGACACTCCAGTGCCAAATCGAGGTGCTCCACGGACACAGCGGCTGTTTGGGGAAATCCTCAGGGGAGTCACGATGGCCACTGGACTGATGGACAAGTGACTGCGGGAACTTTGATCTCTGTCACCCTGTCACCTGAGCTGCTGTGGGCACTGAGGTGTCAAAGCTTTTTTGGAGCCTTCCAGAAGTAAAGTAGCTGCTTCATCCTTACTTGCCCACCTCCTCCTCCTCCTCCTCCTTGGGGTCGGGGGGAGCTCAGCACAGCCTGAAAGCCCCTGGCTCTGCCAAACACACACAGACCCACTGAAGTGCCTCGTCTTACAAAGTACTGCTCAAATAAATGAAGAAATAAAAGGAGAAACTGCAATTCTTATGAAATCAGAAAAATACATATACTAACCAATAGGTTGAGAATAAAGAAGCAGCTTTATCCTCATCCCTACTGCTGGAAATGAAGGATTCAGTTAGTCCCAAGCACTGAATCTTTCCACTGAAAAATGAGCAAATCTGAGCCACGGGCACCCTCTGCTGGGGCACCCACAGCTGCGGGAGCAGTGCTGGCAGGGAAGAACTGGCCTGCAGCCTCCCTGGCCCTGAGCCTTTTCATTTCAGCATTAAAACAAAACAAAAAAAAACCCAAAAAAACTCACAAACGAAAAAAAAAACCCAGGAAAAGAGACACACTCAGCCCACAAAACAAGAGCTGTCACCCCAGCAATGCACCAGTTCACCAGTGATCAGCTCGCCTTCAGATTCAGGCAACAAAGTCCCACTTTCATAGTAGCCATCATTTCAGAGGGATTTGGATTTTGTCCTTTTCCACTGGAGAGGGGAAAGGGGCAGACATGGCTCAGGACACGTGCCACCATGCCAGGCATCCTTTCCAACACAGCCATCCAGACACCTCCATCCACAGCAGTGAGCACTCAACACCTTTGAAGGGCTCCATGTCCTGTCCTGTCCTGTCCCAGGCACCTGCAGCCCCCCCCACTCCTCAACACAATCAAATCTTCCCAGGGAGGCATCTGAAAAACCTCCACATCCACAGACTGGTTTACAGACTTCATTTAGCTCAAAGGAAAGTCCTAATTAGTCACTCTGAGTGATTTACTTGTTCATTTGGAAGGGGGGGAGGGAGGAGACTAAGCTGAATTGTTTGAAATTATCCCTAAAGGGCACTGTAAATTAAGTGTTAATGAGGAATCCTATGCAAAGGGCCACAGTAGCTAAATAAAATAATTAAGGTGCTAAGTGATAACATTCATTTGGTTCTCAATAATTTAGCCAGCCTGGTACCAGGATATTCGCAAATGAAGCCACCCTTGCCCCCCCCACCCATGCCATCAGTGGGGACAGTGGTGCTGGGGCAACTCAGCATCCAGTAGGATCAGGCCCACCACAGAAAGGAAACTTCCCCGGAAGAAGAGAACAAGCTCCTGATTCCCCTTCCCACCTGAAGGAAGTGCTCTGTTCCACTAACCACGCTCCGGATTTATATATGACACAAAAAGGATTGATCTGAGTCTTTACAGAGGCTTTATTTCAACGGGCCGCGTTTTTCCCCGCTACGGCTGTTTTCTAACCGCTCAGGTCCATCCTTGGGCAGGGCTCTGACCTGGTCGACAACCAAATACAACACGGTGCGTCTTCAAGACAAGCCTGCAGCAATCCCTAACAAAGAAACTGCCCTGTCATAAAGAAATTGCTACTGAGTAGTCCCAAGTCATAGCTGGTTCTCCCCAGCACCCTCCTGGCTGCTAAGGGGGCGGTGGGCTCGGGGAGAGCTAGGAGATGGTTGGTCTCAGCAGCAGCAGCACCAGCCAAGCACCATCTCTTACCTACAGCCCAAATTCCCTCCAGCGCACGAGTGATGTACAAAGTCCGACAAGCAAGAGGCTTGCAGCCATCACCGGGTATTTAACTGCAAAACCTGAAGGATTTGGCTGTCTGCTTTTAAAAATTAGCTTTGTCTCCCTTCTGTACAGCTGCTCCTCCAAGGTGCCGGTGGGAGGTGTCACCTACTACCTGCCAGGTGTCCGACTTCGGCGTTCAGCCAGGGTTTGGGTGGTATCATGCGTCAGCCAAAAGGTCAACGCGCCTCTCCCTGTAACTTGCAGTGACAGCCAAGGCCCTGGAAGGAGCACTTCCATATCCATACCCTCAGAGCACGGCGATGAAATGCCGAGCAGCTTTCCCCCACCAAAGAAAAAAACCCACATTCAATCACTATGCTTCAGTTTCTGGCTGCAGATGGAGTGCAGGAGAATACCTGTAGGGAAGTAAAAATAATGAAATACATTTTAAAATAAAAGATACTTCTTTAAACCATAAGAAAATTATTCTGTAGGCCTGGATGCTTGTTTGATTCTTAAATACAGAAATTGGGACTATGACGCCTTTGTGCATCAGAATTGGTTTTACCAGTAGCAACAGAGACGTTCAGTGACTCGATGCCGGGGTGAAGCGCTCTGCCAGGGGGTATGGTCAGCATCCGATGGCACAAGAGCTGTGTCTCCAGGGAAAGCCCATCACCTTCACTACCTGCAGAACAAAGACACTGCTCAGGTCAGCTCGCAGCCACTGCCACATCCCTTTTTCCCCTCCCAAGTACAGTTGTTGCAAACGCTCTGTCACAACTACACCCTACCCCTAAGTTCAGGAGGAACCTCACCAGCTCCTGTGCAGCAAGAGGTACCAGAGATGAGATGGGCACCTTACTTGGCCCACTCCAGTCTCCCCAGATCTCCTCTCCAGTATCTGAAGTGGGTTTGAGGAATACCTGTGCAACACGCCTGCAGACACAGAGCCTTGTAGCCTGAGCGTGAAGATCTCCTGCGCAAGCAGTCACCGGACCAGTGGGCACATGCCCTCGTACGTGGGCTGTGACCAGAGGGACAAGGCAGAGAAGTGGCCACATTTGCTGATCTGGTCCAGCAAATCCCACATCCCTATTGATAGTGACGGCTTCAGCCTTTTCAGCACACAGTACCACCAGCTGGGTGCAACTTGTGAATGCAGACAGTTTAACCAGAGGCTTCAATTGATTAGTTGTTAAACCATCCAACAGCCCTGATATGTTTGGGCTGATACACTGGCGAAACAGAGTTGAAATCTATCCCAGGTCATTAGTAGTTGTTTGACTCACACTGTCACAAAGGGAAATGGAAAGGGAGAGGCTTTAAACAATCCTGCACGCAGACAAGTGAAAATGCAGAAGACCATGGACCTCCCAGCCCGCTCAGCTCCCCAAAGAATTCTTCCACATTCATTATTTAGAGCTACAAAGACAGCTACACGGCTGTGAGAACACCCAGCTCATTTCTAAAACGTGCTCACCCTCTGATCAAACAGGCTCAGGTTGCTGGAAACAAAACATTCCCCTTCAACAGACTCGTCCTGGGGTGGCACTGATGGGGCACATGCTGCTTCTGTACCTCTGCCTGCACGCCCAGTGCTGTCACAAAGGCCTCACTCAAGCTCACCTAAGTTCAGACCCTTACCTGAAGCTTTACCAGCATACAGGGACACTTTAGGCACTGCCTGTGCCACTGGAGACTCACCCCTCCAAAAGGTAAATAAGCTCTTTGCTGGCCTGAGCTGCCACAAAAATTCTTGTTAAAGCACCTCCCCAGCAGGGCCCATCCCTATGGATTGATCCGACGACACACGGAAGGAGAGTGCTGTTAGTCCCATTTGGAATAATCCTCTGGAAGCTGAGGGAATTCGCTGGAAGCCAAGACCCAGTCTCATTTTGCTGGCCTGATCTAACTGGCAAGCAAAACAATGTACTTTGGGTAATGTACTTTGCATCACCTTCCCACGGGAAATAAGCCACACTGGCAAAGGCATCCTTTGGCTGGGGGTAAGTGAACCTACAGAGAACCAAAATCCCATCCTAAACATTATTTTCTTCCTTCTTTCTTTAAGCCAGAAGGGCAGACAAGACCCAGGTGAGTTACCCAAAGTCACAGCCTGGGCTGGGCGACACAAGGAATGAGAGCCAGGCCTCCCACAGCCCGCCCTGCCTCTTCATCACTGGACTGTGGCTCTCTAGGGATGCTTTAAGAAAAAAAATAAAATTATCCTACTTTTTCCTGATTCAACACAGAAAAGTTTTACAACTTGCAGCCACATTTGTCTCCTGAGCCTCTCAAACCGCACTCTCGTGGGACTCTCCAACTGGGACAGCAGCTATTGCCAGAGGTATGATGGCTCCTGGAACAATCCTCTCCTCTCCCTGATAAGGGTCTTACGACTCCTAATAAAGGCAGCAATTTTGCTTCCAGCTTTTACAAAGCTTTTTATGGCTCTGGCTGCTTAAAATAATTAGGAACCATAAATTCAGGGCAAAAAGACTTGCACAGAGTGTGACACGAGGGAGGGAGTATTGACTGCATCAGGGTAAATCCTAATTTATACTGGTGAACAAAACACTTCCCATTTCACATCTCTGACTTCCACCTCTTAACTTTTTCCCGCACTGACAGGCCTCAAAGACCAGAGTTGGGGCTTGGATGAAATGATAAAACAGGTTTTCTGCTTTGTTTACAATTAACACCACTGTAGCAACTGCAGTTTCCAGGGAAGGGAGTTCAAATCCAGGCCGGAGCAGCCGTGCTGGTAGTTCAGAGAAATATGCAAAATGAGCATCTCAGTAAAACCGCCAATTCCAGAAACAGCCTTAAACCCCAAGCTAAAGACTGAATGTGTAAGAACAAATTACCCAGAAACTCTTCTTGTTCAGGCTTCTCAG
This sequence comes from Nycticryphes semicollaris, assembly GCA_013400055.1. NCBI lineage: Eukaryota > Metazoa > Chordata > Aves > Charadriiformes > Rostratulidae > Nycticryphes > Nycticryphes semicollaris. Next base: position 1,293,688 of record VXBJ01000867.1, on the reverse strand, counting down.
TGCTCCCAATCTGTTCCTGTTCGCAGAAGGCTCCCAGCCTTCAGGGCAGCCAGGCTGCCTGTCACCTTCAGCAGTGACTCCAGTGCAGACAACATTAACCCGGACTGTCCAAATCACTCTCTGCCGAGTCCGGGAGGACGCCAGGAGGGTGAATTCAAGTTCTGCAAATGCTTAACTTATAAGACAATCTCTGCAAGGCTAGGAAGCTCACTACCATGCTAAATTATCTCTGCTGCTCTCTGTTTGCAGCTGCAGGTACGCTACATATTCAGATCCAGGATGTTTCTTCACACAACCTCAGCATCGGATGACTGTAATGTTCAATTTTCTTTTCAGCGAAGAGTTAGTGCTCAGCAGAGAGTTGAAATCATTACTGCTGCAAGGTCCGGGAGCTCTCCTCATGCATCTACCAATCAGCCTCCAATCTCCCTTGACAAAAGGATATTTGGACTTTTTCCTGGAGAAATCTCTCATAATTCAAGGTAACGACACCACTGCCACTTTCACCCCCTTCCTTTCTCCTGGTGTTGTCGTCGTTTCTGGGATGCATTTCTTTGTGGTCCATCAGCAGAGCTGCCAGCCTCCCTACTCCCTTTATAATATAGCTCCACACATCTTGTAGAGATGCCAGATTTGCAGCGTTGTCTTGTCAGTATTTCTAGGAGTTCAATAAACATTTTAATTAAAGGAATGTCTTCTGAGCCAAGAAAACCGCAGCACGGGGCAGGATTACAGCCCCTTGATGGCTCATCGCCAGCATGACACTACTTCCAAGTGTAAAAGCTCAAACCAGCTCTTGTGACAGGTGACACAAAGTGAGAGGCTGGAGCATGGCTGCAGAAGGGTGTCTAGAGCAGCACTCCTGGGTGAATTTCTTTCATTAGCTGCCACGGGGCTGTTACTCTCCTTCTCCTCACCTTCTGGGAGCCTGCACAGCCCCAAACTCTGCTTAAAAAAAAAAAAGACAGCATCCTCTGCAAACATCCTCTGCACAAAGAAGGGGGAGAAGCAGAGGGCCCTGGAGGAATTGCCCAGTTTAGGTCCTCAGGAAAGTGGCTCCATCTGCTCCTCCTGCTGATCCCACAGCAGTCAACAGCCCCTGCCTTCTTCTAGGCCTACAAATGCAGCCACTGACTGGTCTCCGTGGTGGTCTCTGTGCTACAAAGCCCAGCTTTTGTGTTCACACCATCCCCAGCAACAGCTCCTCATGCTTCTTTCCAAACCTGGGCAGAGATTTATTCCTGGTTTTGTTGTTTGTTTTTTTTTTTTAAGAGGAAACAACAGAGCAAAGACACGGCACAGCTCGCTATAGCAGCCTCAGAACAGCAAGAGCAAACACGTATCTCCTGGTCTCTCACACAGGTTTGTGGTTCACCAACACAGAAAATCCAGGTTCAGGGCTCTAGGACAGGCTCAAAAGCACCACGGAACACAATGCAAAACAACTCGCTGTGGCTGCACTGACCCAGACCTGTCCTGCCACTGGAAACTGCCATCCAGACCCTCTGCAGCTCCTCAACTCCCTGTTTGTTCCTACCAGGTCCTACGAGGAGGCTTCTCAGCTCCTTTTCTGGGTCCCTATTTCATTTGCAACCAGATCATTCTAGTACTTCTCGCTCAGCTTTTCTTTTCCAGACCAAAGCATGATGTAATGTGGGAGACCTGCAACCGGCTTGGGAGTGAAACATCACCCCGATCCTTCCACCAAGCCCAAAGCCCTGGAAATTGCAATACCTATTACGACAATGACGGGTTTATTCCACTGAAATTCCAAGCAACTCATGACAGGAACATTTTCCGCATCCTCAGGCGTGCTGACGGTTCCCACAACCTCCCAGCCTTCTGCAGTTTTAGTCTAGAAAGGGAAAGGAAACAGATGTTAAAAAAATTGACTACTTTTCAAGCTTAAACAGAAAGTAAGTCATGTCCGTAAACACACTTTTTTCTTTTTAACATTTTCAGTTAAACTGACTGGCTTTTCTGGGTTTCTTTGGCATCACTTGAATTTTTACCACCAAAGTCCTCCCAGTACCAGTGCACAAACCTTGATTTAAGAAGAAGAAGAAGAAAAAAAAAGTAATTTTCTTTCTAGTGTTTATTCCAGTTCAGCAAGCAAACAAATAGCAACTGAGAGCTTTTTTTTTGCCCATACAAGGGTTCTGGGAAGGTTTTTGCCAGCAAAGCATACAAACAGAGTAGTGTTAAACAAATTAGCATAAGGCTAATCCACAGAGCAATGCAGTGGAAGTTCTCAAGTTCAGACTCAGGCACCAGAGCCCACAATAAGGTTTTCAAACACCGACACCAAGAATCAGCTCCTACAAAAGGCAAGGTACTCAGTGCCTCGCATCACCAGAGAACCAGCCTTTCCTCCCACTCCCTAGTAAAAAGAGCCTTAATTATTTGCCTTGGAAATCCATTTTAACAATAAAAGAACTGCTGCTCCTTGCCAGCTTTATTTCCTGTGAAAATGGCACTTTCTACGTTACTTTATATCAAATTTACACCAGCCAGGCAATGCCAAGGGTTAGGCCAGTGAATCTGGGTCCAATTAAATGAACTGCTACAATGGCTCAAAATGTTAATAATTCAGGCTTTACAGTAACAAAGTGATTCTTCCACCTGTTTCAATTAAATATCAATATATTTTATGCGCCTTTCATTTCACCATTACCCAGAGCTCCAGCTGCCACAGACCTACTGTACAGTCGGACAAGGGTTTTCTAGCACACTAAGTGGGAAGTGTCCAGACTTACCTCAGCTTGCCCTCCTCATGGTCACCCCAGACTATGACAAGCTCTTCCTCAAAGGGACACTCGCTCGCAGGGACCCCAGGAGCGCAGACCAGACGCCTCCATTCCCCTAAGGGTTTGCAGCCTCTGCCCTCCCACTCTGTGCCGAACCCTCCAACCCCAGCGCTCACCCAGGTCTGGGGGATCCCAAAGGAAGAGAGCAGAGCAGACGAGAGCCTGCAGCTCCCTGCTCTGCATGCACACAATATGCAGCCAGTTCACAGCCCAGCCAGGGCACAGGGGACCTCCACGAGGAGTCAGGGCAGTCACACAGCGCTATCACAGGGGATGGATGAACTCTGCCAATTCAAAGCAACACCCCTGGGCTTGTTTCAGTTTAAACAAGTTTTTTTTTCTTGTACATTCCCATTCTGCAAAGGGCCCCTATCTCACCTCACTGCATAGGTGGAGTGTAAAAAGATTCCCAGCAGCTCACACCACCCCTGGTTTCTCCTCTCTCCTGCTCCAAAGGCTGCCCAATGCTGCCATCGTGTGCCTGGGCCTTGGGATGCTGCCTCCACCACACACCAGGCAAGACCTGCTACAGCTCTGACTGCAGTCCCCATGGAGAGAAAGAGACAGAGCCCATCTTACCGAGCTCACAGCCTGAGTACAACAGACAGACAGTGTTCTCCTGCCATCACCATCTTCCAAAAAAGACCCACAACCCAGAACTGTTACTCCACCCCATGGAATGGGACTGGGGGTGCACATCTGTAAGAGGTGGTCCAACAGCACAGATCATCGGCAGCAAACAGAAATACAGAGTGGGAGCACTGCAAATAACTGAGTGTTTTTCCTGAACCTCCTCTCTGCTGAATACATGCAATATTTCAGGTTTCTTGAAAGGAAAATGAAAAACAAAACATGGATCGTTCTACCTTCAAAAAGCTATGGAGATCATCTGTGCTGTAGACATCGAAGACTTCCATAGCTCCAGAGCTTGCTTTGCTCACTGTGGGAGTCAAGGGGCAGCTGCAACGAAAAGAAAAAAGGGAAAGTTTCATATGACAGCAAAAAAGGACATACAGGAGAATTTTTGTTTCTGCATTTCCTTCTCTTGCCTCTGCCACCCAACTCCAACTAGTCCACAACAGATCTCACTCTCTATACGGGCATATTTTCCTATGGAGATTAGGAGGGTTCAAAAATTAACCTAGGAAATAGGTTGTAACAGTTTTGTGCACAGACGGACAGCTGAAACACAAAATGGGTTAAAACAAAGTATTCCCAGGGAGGTTCCTTACCAGCCTGGAATACGACGCTCCCTGAGGAGCACAATGCAAAGCAGCAGTGAGCCAAATTCAGCTCTCAAGCTCAGTCCTAGAAAACCCTCTAAAGCAGCCATCAAGCAATGCAGGAAAAGAAAAAGAAAAGCTAAAGGAGCAGCTAACCAACCTCGTACCTGTTCCTCTGGCTTGTCACCACTCTGTCCACCCCCAAGAAGTAGGCAGAGCGCAGCAGTGCCCCCAGGTTCATGGGATCCTGAATTTGCTCCAACACCAGCCAAATCAGCTGTCGGTTCGGACTCTCTTCATCCCCCAAATTAGGCTTTTCGGTTTCCTCCAGACTCTTGAAACCGAGAGGAGTGGCCTCCAAACAAACTCCCTGGTGGACCTGACCTCTGCAAAGAGCATCCAGCTCTCTCCTTTTGACGTGGTGCACAGGGACTCCTCGGGCCATGGCCTGAAGGACAAACTCACTCATAACAAGCCGCCGAGAGCCACTGCTCTCCTTGAGGAACAACCTGAACAGGTCCCTTCTCGACTGGGAGAGGGCCAGGGAACAGGGTGCGATCCCAAATAAGATCTCTGAGCCTTTAGTCCTCCTGATGGACAGAGGCTTCCGTTCCAGGCTCTTCCTCGCCTTCAAGAAGTCACCCTCTCGCCAGCTCCATGACTCCCTGTGGGCTGGTGCTGCCTGCCTGGCCCTGCTTGTGGCCTCGTATGACTTGTGCCATGGTCGTGGTCGGCTCTGTGGGGCCAGGCCCCCACGGGAAGTGCTGGGGTGGCTCAAGGCCCGAGCACCCTCCGGGAGGGCCAGTAGGGGCAGCTGATCACCCCCACTTCGCGGTGGCCCTTCCACATCCTCACGTGCAGCTGGCAGCGCGAAAGGCAGGGCCCGCTGCCCCCGTGTGGAGCAGTGTCTCACCCCCCACCACCAAGGGCCGCGGTTAGCGGATGACAGCCCCACGGCCCTCCAAACACCGGACCTGAGCGCTTGCTCCATTAGCACCCCACAGGCCTTTCCACGCGGATGGACCAGCGCTGCCACCGGCGGCCTAGCCAACAGGAGCCGGTGCGGCCCTCAGGAGCTGACAGGAGGCGGCCCCGCCCCGCCCCACGGCGTGCCCTGAGTGGGAGAGGGGAGAAAACACAGAGCTCAGCTCCACAGCCAGTCCGGCCGTAACACCGGGACCGCGTCAGGGATGTGGGGGCCCTGCAGGGCTTCTCGGCACGGCGGAGGAGCTCCCGGTGAGCAGCGAGGGCCGCGGACACGCGTGGGCCCAGCCACAGCCTCCCCGCTCCTACCGTCTGCCCGTCTCACGTCACTTCCGGCGGGCGCCCTAACGAGACGGAGATTGCCCCGCCCCTCACGGCAGCGCCGCCTGGCGGCGGGCGGTGGCTCAACCACGCCGGGCCCCGGCTCACTCCCGCTTCTGAGATCCCTGAGGAGAGCGGGCGGTCCCGGTGCTGGGGTCTGCCCGGGAAAAGGACAGCGGAGCCACTGTCCCCGGCCACAACCCCGCAAAGGTCCCCCCCATAGCCCCGAGGGAGAAGGGCAGCTTTCTCCCTACGCCTCTGCGTCGTCAGGGCTGGTGCTGGCCCGAGCTCTTCAGAGGAGAGCCGAAGCAACATGGCCCTCAGCCCCGGCCTTCACTGACAGGGCCTTAATTCAGTACAAAACGGCTTTTACCCGCTTTATTAGGGCATCTCGCAAAGGCTGGGGGCGAGGGGCTGCATCCCACAGGCCTCAACCCAAAGAACTGGCACCATCCAAATCCAGCAATAAATGCACCAGTGCTTTGGGAAGTCCTGGCTATGGCCTAGCACAGGTATTTTTAACATTAAAAAACAGAAAAAAAAAAAATGCTTGAAAAGCAGTTGCCCTAGGGAGTGGGGATTTCTCTCTGACCCCATTCCCAAAGGCCGTGTGGGCCCAGGCGGCCTGTAAAACCCAGGGACAATGGAAACCATCCAAACAGCATCTAATCGGCTGGAAATGCACATTTGGAGGGTGATGTCCTGGCCTAGTTACCACCCAGGCACTGTAATTGCAATATCCTTCTCCAAAGGCAGGCAGAAAGGGGCTCTAATGCTGCCATGGTGCTCAAACCTGTAACTTTATGCCAAAATGCCGCTTTTCTAATTACACGGTAGTGTATAACCATCTTTTCATTTCATAAATGGCTAGGCAAGGGGTGGGCAAACAGAGAACTGGGTCATTCACAGTGATAGGTACGTGACCAACCCCTCCATGCAGTTTTAGAGCTTGCTGGGGTTTATCCCATGCACAAACACATGCCTGTGGGCTACGGGGGACAAGCCACAATATTATTTTTGAAGGATTTTGCAGAGAGGAACAGAAGTATTTCAGTCCTTTTCTGTACTATTCGCCTGAAATACTGGCAAGTTATGTCAGGCCACAAAAATGTCATGAAATTGCTTTTACGCATTCAGAGGTCTTATGTAAAAATTCTGGTTTTCCCTCCTGCTTATCAGAGCCAGCTGTGCTCAGGGTTCCTTGACCCCAAAAAATAAAAGCTGGGACTGGTCATCTGAGATCACATGTGTTAGGTAATGTGGTTGGTGGAGGTAGAGCAGCTTTAACCTAAGTGATGATATATATGCTATAGGTAACAAAACAAAACAAAAAAAAGCACAAGATAGGAAAAACCCATGGTTTTAATTCTACAAATGCTCGCTACCTCTTTACAAGGTATCCAAAATATCTGCTTCGAATCCAGCAATGGCAGCCAGTTCAGCCATTCATTACTTATTTTGCAAAAAAACTCCTTGTATTTTAATGACAGCAAACCCGAACTCAGGAATGTGCCCTCTGCACTTGGAGAAGCGGAGAAGGGGACTGAGAAGCAAAAATGCCTTCGAGTTAATGAGGATGATAACCTGTCTTGCTTCGAGGCAAGCAGGAGAGAGTGGAAGAGTTTGATATCCAAGTCCGAGCAGCACCAGCAGCTCATCCCTTACAGAGTTCAGTCAAACCCAGCTGTGTCCAGCAGCCTACCTGGGGATTCCAGCCAAACCCCGCAGAGCACGGCTTCATTTGAACAAGGATGGACGAGTCCAGCCTCCACAGGCTTTCCACCAGACAAGCGGATGCTATTCTGCTCTAGAAAGCAATTGCGGGTTTTCTCACAAAGAACCAAAGTTTCTGTTTGAACTCTTCACAAAAGAAAGGTTGGGCTGTGAAAAACAGACAGGACGTTATGTTTTAACACCAAAAAACTACTATAATACCCAACAAAAGAACCATGGTGTGCCTCTCTTTTTATTCTTTATTTTACAGTTCACAATTAGAAAGCTGCTGATAAATTACACGTTCACCCCCCTGTCTGGGGCTTTTGAATGCCTCGGAGTCACGCTGCCAATCCCACCTCATCCCAGGAAGGTGGCTTAAGGTACCAGCAGGTTACACAAGGCTGGCGAGGGTTGCTTGGCTGCTCTAACCCCTCCACCCGCTGCACTTCATGTGGGAAGTTAACAGGCAGCAGGAATTATCCCTTAAAACCATGTTTGAAGTGGAAAAATACACTGGGTATCATTTTGAGGTTATTTTATAGACTTGCAAATGTCACAAACGTTCTTTGAGGGCAGTGGGAACAAACAGATTTCCAGGGCTGCAGCTCAGCCAGGATTTATTTAACAACTGCCCAGAATGAGCCTTTTTCAAGGCCTTGCATCTTAAGCAATTCTCTCCTTTTACAGAGTAGAAAGATAAGCTAGATCCCTCCTCAGCCAAGCACTTCAACATCTGCGTGACTCTGTACACAGCTGCGGCCACCAACTCAGATTTTCAGCAGTGCTACCCACACCCCTGCTTATTTTTCTTTTTTTCTGCTCAGAAGTTCCTAATTTCACAACTTTTTCTTTCCAACTCTTAGCTCAACCATCTTCTCCTAAAAAAGATAGCACACACCTCATCTGCTGAGTTTCAACAAGCTCCTGAAAAAAAGTAACGCGATGGAAAATACCAGGAGTTTCCGTATCAAGTCTCGCTGAACATCACAGGGGCGTTATAAAAAAGCACAGTAGTGCTTGAACCTTCCTTAGCCAAGTGCCTCCGAATCATGGATCACGGTGGGACAGAGACTGAAGAGCTTTTTCAGCTGGCCCAGACGCTCCGCTGTGGTGAGGAATCGTTGGCTTCGTGCAGACCCGGAGTGGTTGCTCCTCAGGGGACACGATCTAATTCAACGCTGCAGGTGGAACCCAGCTCTGTGCAAAGAACCCCCACACAGCTACCCCCTCGGTGAGGCAGAGGAGGGCAGTGCATTACAGCAGTGCCAGATTGCAGCAGGGGGCATGAATTTAACCCACAGTAAATTAAAAGGCCAAATCCAGAGACGAGGCTACCGGAGCCAGTAGAAACTGGTGACAGATAAAGAAGGGACAGAGCACACCATGAGCATGTATTTATAAAGAGGAGGGAAAAAAAAGGGGGGTACAAATTGCCTTTGTTTTGCCATTATGAAGGAATGTTTCACCAGTTTTCTCCTTGTATCCCTCTACATTGCTCACCTTTGGCACAAGGAATCCTATGTATCACAAGATTTAATTAATAATAATACTTCATATCAACACTCAGCACCTTACATAGCGCTTCTCATATTCAAAGTGCTTTACAAAAGTTTGTGAGTCCTCACAACACCCCTGTGAGGTAGGTAAGTATTATTATCCCCATTTTACAGATGGGGAAACTGAGGCAGAGAAGTAAAGTGACTTGCCCAAGGCTTTATAGGGAGTTGAAACTCCTGATGTAGTGGCCCAGTTCTGGTCTCCCTTATGATGGTGAACTCCCACAGAGCTGTACTGGTGTATACAAAGCAATCCAACCCAAGCTTCTCTGGCTCCCCATCCTCTGCTCCAAACAACCGACCATACCTGCTCCACCTAAACCAACCTTCCAAAACACTACAAAAAGCCCAGAGCGCAGCAGGAGCAAGTCTGCAGTCATAAGGCAACGACATACACGTTAACAGCTCCACAGCTCTGCAGCAAGTTGGAGTACACACAGGCGTGTTTCTGCCACGCTGCAGGAGTCTCGAGACGACTCGAGTGATCTCCAGCTCTGCAGGTTATCAGCTTTGAGGCTGATTCTCTCCTCCCTCAAGTTAGAATAATTCCAGAGCAAAGCAATGGGGCTGCACCAGTGCAGAACTGGTATGAGATCTGAACCAGACCTTTTACCTGCTGCTTTGTAGGCAAATGTCCCTACTAATACCTTTTCATTTTGGACAGCTTCAGCGTGGTTCATTTCACTCTCTCTCTCTCTCTCCAAGTCTGTATCCCTGCATATAAACAAACTTCCAGCGTTTCCAACTCACCAGCACCAGCGTTTAACAGCACCGTACGTCTTTCTAAGACCGATCAATATTTCCAGAAAAGTGTCAATGCATGCAAATATCACATACAAAAACATCAAGAGTGCTGGGAGATGATACCAAGGATAGAGGTGATCACAAGACAGCACACATTTAGTTTTTATTAAAAATACCAAACAACTCACTCTTACTGTAACTATGCCACTTAGATGATCATTCTAACCTGCAGAAGTACAGGTACTTTTCCTCCAACTATTTACCTACCTACCTAGAGGGAAAAAAAAAAAAAAAAAGAAAGAGAAGAAATAGCAAGCACACACACTTATACTTCCTCAAACTTCCAAAAATTCATGTGAATGGGAAAGGAGGGGTTGGGGAGGTGGATGAGGTTGTACACTAGGTTTAGGCAGTGGAGTATGAAAGAAGTAGAAGATATCACATGCATCATTACCATCAGTAATCAATCTGATGAAAATAAACCCAAAAATTAGATGGATTCATGTATGACATCCACTGAAAATCTCAAACCCTAAGCACACTGAAGCTGGCAAACATCTTGTGCCACTTCACCTATGTTCAGAAACAGCATCAGCAAGTAGGATCAAACAAACCTTGAAAAGAAATCTAAAGGAAGAATAAACCAGCCTGGAGACAACAATCTTCCACAAACCACTTCCCCGCATTATTTTCAAATACATTTTTACTCTTAAGCAGTTTCAGAAAGGAGTGGGAGAGAAAGAGACCCACTATGGTTTCCTTTTAAACTGGCTCAGCACCAGCACCAGCTCAGAGAGAGGGAGAGAAAAAGAATTCTTCAAACATGATCCTTGGTCCTTGATTAAAACATTGCCAGCCAGCCGACAAAACCCTAAATTGCCAGAGGGTTCGAAGTGGAGTGGACGCATGGTGCTGCTCACGGTCCTCTTCCTCTGCTATGAAATCTGCTCCGTGGGCCTCATCTGTATATCTCCGATCTAGAAGAGACCAACATAGGGTTTTACTGGAGCACCGGAGTCCACTTTAAATCCTGCACCGGGCACTTCCATGCCGGACCATCGCAGTGGGAAGCTGCGCACGAAGAAAGTGCCCGTGACTAGAAATGAACCTGCTCAGCTGAGATGTGAGCAAGAGGTAAAGGTGACTGGGAATGCTCTGCTTTTAGTGGAAGGGATAAAAGCGTGTGCAGAAAAGAGTGCAAGATGACACAGATAATAAACTCTCATGGTTCAAGTCTTCAGTTTGGTCCTGCTCACGGAGGGTCAAGCAGAAACGCTGCCTGAGCAGCCATGGGCAAGAATTTTTATCCTCTGAATACAAGATCCAATCTCAAGACGGCCACGTCTTGCTCCAAAAGAGCAGAGTTCACACAAGGGGCTGCTAAACCTCTCGTGATCAAAGTTTGCTTTTGCAACAGGAACTTTTCTGTTGCGTATCCTAAACTTTGACACTGCTCCTGCCTCCTCCTGGCTCCAGCTCAAAGCTGGTCACTCATTTCTTTGTTTCATAGGAGGGAAGTCCCTCTGGCAGCACAGGCATCCTGGTTTGAGGTAAAACAGAACCAATTTTCTTTTTGGTAACTTTACTTTTCAGCTAAGCCCCTTCTAACTAACTGAGCACCCTGCCTTGAGGAGCTACACAGTCTTGGCAGGATCAAGCCCAACACGTTATTTGGCAACGGGCAGAACTCCAACCCAGCTGCAAAGACGACCAGCAAATCTCAGATGGCACCATCCAAAAGGGCAGAATGTGCCCGTATCCCTCCCCTTCCCCCTGCCTGGCACCGTCCTTCTCTGGGGCCAGAGCAGCCTTTGCTGGGTGCACAGGGCTGGGAGCAGCCCAAGCAGCGCAATCCCAGAGCTGCCGTAAGGGATGTGTAAATAAACGTGATCACTGCTAATCCTCAGCCCAGGCTCCGTTAAGCACGCGGCTGATACAGCGGCTGCAGCGCCAATTAGCAAATGTCAGGGCAGCAGTTGCCTTCCTTTGCCTTCAGCCACCCACAGCAGAGTCCTCCAACCCAGCTGCAGCCTACCTGTACATGAGGTGGGGCACTGAGGACATATATGACGGCATTTGCCATATCTTCAGCTTTGAGACACTGGAAAAGACAGGAAAAGAGATTCTCAGTCAAAGGGCACCTCGGGAAGTTAACGACAAGCCCACCCCGTTCCTAACCATCAATACAGAGTTTCAGCTGTGTCACTGGGGCACATCAAAAAAGATGTAAGAAAGCAGGGGGAAAAAAAAGCCATTAAAAATTTAATAAAGGATGTGTCTGGTGCTGATATTTCTCTGTTTGCTGGGAATGATTGTACTACTGGCACAGGAATTCTGCCAGGTCAGGCACTGCCATCCTAATCGACAACTCCCAGAGAAACACAAGAATTCCTGTGCTGCTGGGCACCTGCAAGACAACACGCTCTCATGTGTTGTTCTTCTGGTGTAGCCGTGTTTGCTTATTGTATCTTCCCTTCAATAAAGATGTCACAGCCTGCAAAATGTCGTAGCTGACTTCTGTTTATTCACAGGAACACCAAAATAAAAGGGAAAACATAGGGAATGGGAAACCAAACCTGGATTAAAATCTACACAGTGCATAAACAGCGGTTCCAAAACCTGACGCTTGAGTGCTGAGACTTTGGGGATGCTGATTACGCACTGGAAAGCACCAGGCACTTTGCAGAACTAGTTCCCTGTATTTTAGCCAGGAAAGAGAAACCGTTAAACTATAATCAGAGCCACTTCCCTCCGTTTCCATTGCTCCGTGTCCTACCCGAATGCTCTCGTAGGTTGCAGCGGCTCTCTCGGGATCGTTATCATGAAGTTTAAAAGCAAATCCCGTTTCCACCAGTCCTGGAGATATACACTGGAAAAAAGCAGAGCACATCCTAATAGGATTTGTAATTCTCCTTCAGCAAAAGGAAAAAGAAAAAAGAAAAAAAAAAAAGAAGAACTTTTTAGCACTGAAAAAGCCAAAAAACCCAGCCACCTTTCTATTGTTCTACTTCCCCACCTTTTTCTAAGGGAATAGCTTAAGAGAACAGATTTTTCCTTAATGACTGTTGTGGCAGGTACCTCTGGGGAATCGCTGATGGGTACTTCCCTCTTCATGCCCCAAAGGAGCAGAGAAAATAAGGGAAAAGCTCGCAATACCAGTTAACTTCTGGACAGGTCACTTCTGAGATGCAAGTTGTGAAGGAGAGCACGCAGCCCCAGCTGATCGCCAACCTCTGCTGCCATGAGCTCCCCTCGCTCCCGGACAAACAACTGCCTACTTCGTGCACCCAAAATGCTTACTCCCCGACACACCTTACTCCTGCCACACCTTCTGCCCCTCAGCCTCTCTCTGCCTGGGAAAAAGAGGTGGCCAGGGACCATAGGCCACACATTCCCTGTGTGTTGAGTGCTATTTTTGCATTCCCCTGCCTGTTTTCCAAAGGAAAAAAGCTCTGTCTCATAAAGCCTGACAGCTCTCTACCACCCACAAGAGCAGGAGAGGGGACGAGAGCCCCCAGTACTCACTGTAGCTCGTATATGGGTCTTTGCTTCTCTGAGCTCTTGCCTCAGCCCCTCCGTGAGTGCTGTGACCGCGTACTTGGTGGCACTGTAAAAATGCACCACCGACTGTGGCACAACGCTGTGGCCATTCATGCTGAGGAGAGAGCAGAAAGGAAAGTGCTGAGAGGTGGGAGGCAAGGAGAGTCCCCAGGGAGGAAGCAACAGGACATTCAAACCCTGTAATGAACAGAGAAAGAGATGCTGACACGGTGGCTACAGGAGGAACTCCCTTCTCCTGGGGGAAATGTGTACAGTCAGAGGCTCCTCTTGACATGGCTGTTTTATGGAGCTGGTCAAGAAGTTTCAGTCATAGACTATTAGAATGGTTTAGGTTGAATCTTCAATCTTGCACCATTAAAAGTGGTTGGTATTATCTTTTTCTCGCTGGTTCGCTCTTTCTTGCATTTAAATCAGCAGGGTAAAAAAAAAAAATGGTTTAAAAAAAAATAATAAATCATTGGAAAACCTCTCCTTGGGCACCATCAGCCGACTGCAGGGTTAAAGCTCCAGTGGTTAAATCCTCTCTGGGAGGTGGGGAGGAGGAGGAAGCACACGTGGCCGACCCCACATTCCCCCTGTCCCGTACCTGTTAATGTTAATAATATGCCCATCATCGATGTTTCTCTCTTTCATGGACTGGTAGGCCTCCCGGGTACAGATGCTCACAGCCATCACATTGACCTGAGGGGAAGAGAAAAGGAGAAGAAACTGAGACCCACAGCCCTGCCTGGCACCCACCGACTTGCCCCCCACACGCCCAAAGCTGGGGATGAAGGTTCCAGTCCCAGAATCACAGCAATTCCTGCAAACACCAACAGAGGGAAACGCACATTCGCACACAGCACGTCCTCAGGGCTGCAGTGACAAGGGGTTACAGAGGCACAGATACCCAGTTTTGCGAGACAGCCTTGGCCTCTGCCAGAAATAAATAGATTTAATTGTTTTATGGGCAAGCGTGAGGGTAGGGTGCAAAGTAAAGGAGAACAAATCCACCTCCCCACAGTCCCCGCTCTGTCCAGGGGACAAAGTTGTTTATTTCTTACAGCACTGAGGACGCTGGTGTTTGGGCAGATGATGGGACACTAACAGCAGGTAATTAGGTCAGCTAGTTAACGAGGAAATCCCCAGATATTGCCTGTCAGAGCGCCAGGCACTCAGAGGCACTGCAAACAGGCCAGCAAAGAGCTTCCCAGGCACAAATGAAGCCAAAGATCACATTGTGCCATGGAGAGGGCCAGAGTGGGCAAGTAACCCTGGAGATACATACGAAAGCCACCAATCTGTCACACTGTCCACTGACATTCTCCTCAGCCCAAACTGGATAAGCCAAGGAAGAAAAGACACTGCATTTTATCCAGTCCTTTAGCACTGGATCCAGAGTTCTTCAGGCTCTTGCTCTTTGGACCAGCACTTTCCAGCACAGACTGGCTGGGTTAAACTCAGCCTATCACGTCTGCCGTGGGCCACCGTTAAGATGCCTTGAGCATTTGCTGACCATAAAACACAGAGTCAAAGTTTCCAGAAAGACAGAGATACAGAAATTGCCCCAGCTGGAATACAAAGCACCCTGAGGTGTGTGCAAGACTGATGAGCAAGCAGTCTCTGCAGCAGTGCTAATTGCTCAACTTTATGGCAGTTTAGATTTGGAAAAGTGGCTGAAAGGTAGAAAAGTGTTTGTGAAACCCTCTATAAAGGACGTATCCGTTTCAAGGCAGGACATGCTGGCAGGTCCTACCTAATGCCATGTCACCTGTGAACTAAATGAGCAGGCCAGACAAGCCTAAAAACACCGCTGTGAACTAAATATCCAGGAAGAAATACATTTCTGATGAATCAGAAGTCAGGTGCAACTATAAACGGGAGGAGCAGCAGGAACAAGGTCATGGGGACAGCAAGCGAAGGGTACGCGAGAGGGCTGGCTATCATCCCCAAGAAACTCATAAACAAGAATGTGGGAGGTTAACTGGGATCTGCTAGCACAAAAGGACATGCAAGAGAGGAACATTAGTTTGGAGGCCAGAAAATAAGAGGCAGAAAGGGCTGAGTTTGAGAGATGTAATTACTGAGCAACACACAAAGGATGAGCGGGGTCAGCTGAAGAATCTCCCCGTCACTGCTTTTGTCTTGGTCATTATTTCTGTTCATTACTAGAGGCCACATTACAGGTTTTTGTCTGGGTGATAGATGGCCAGCATAAGTGTCTGATCTTGGAGAACCCAAGCAACACAACAAGCAGAGTCACCATCCACATCCAAGTGCACTTTGGTTGAGCACACAGTCACTGCCGGATACCTCAGTCAATCATACCTGGAACTGCAGAGATAAATTCCCTGTCACCAGGTTGAAGATTTACCTTGGCTGTGCAAGGAAGAAAGATAGCAGATATACCAAAGTGGGGCTGTATAACCACCTCGGCATGGGAGCAAAGCCCAGAGCAGGCAGGGCTTTTGGATTTCCCAGTAAGAAGGTCAAGAAAAGCAGAAGTAACCCAATTCCAGACTCATCTATTAACCAAATCCTTTCATATACAGATTTGACAACTGTTCGTATGAAAAGCCTTCATGACAAACAACATCCCCACTTTCCTCCCTGCCCCAAGACACCCTGAGGCCACTAGGTCTTTGGTGCAGTCGCTCCCCAGCTCCACTCCATCTCCAAAGGCCACTAGAGGGTAACATCAGCCTAAAGCCTGAGCCCAGCTCCAAGGGTGTGACTCACACTGGGCGACGCTTCCTTGCGTGGGCAGAGTTACAACACTTTGACAACTACTGGCAAAGCAAAGATACTAATCAACAGCCACATGGGAAAGTCCGGAGCCTCTACGATAAGACACCCTGGTACAACAAAACAACTGGCTGGAAGGCAGCTGAGCTGGGATTGCCTCGCTGCCTTCTCCCAACAGCACCCACAGGATTTTTGGGTGAAATCCCATTTCGAAACCTGGAACAGGCACTCAGGAGCCCAAGAACATGCCTGGAAAATGAGCAAGTCTTCGGGCTGCATCACTTGGGGAAACAGTCTAAAGGCTATTGTTACAAACACCCAGGCAAGACATTTTTCAGCCTTGTTCCTATTTTAAGAACAAAAGGTTCAAAGGTCTCTTAAGCAAAGATAGCCAGCACATCTGCGCTCTGCCGTTGCACAGCGTGCTGCACGAGGCAGCAGGTCTGCGACTGCCGCCTGTGTGTATGCTAATGCAATAGAAACAATGGAAGCACATTTTCTAGTAATTAATGAGTTCCAATTGCCAGGTTGGGAGAACATAAAAGATCGTGTTCCTGGAAGCGCTGAGCATTTCACTTCCCAGAATCAGCCTTTTCTAAGGCATCAAAATGAGTACCCCAGCTCCTAAGCACGTATAAAAACACAGGTTACAGAAAACATATCTCTGTACAGATGGTGTATATATATAAAAATAAAATTAAAAAAAAAAGGCAAGAAGAACAGAGCCTCGCTGGTCAATGAATAATGCCAAGAAGAATCAAATACATTTTGTGTCTAGAGGAGCAAGAGGATGTGTGCTGCAGCCAGTCCTTTGTGCCCTGAACAGTGCAAATGGAAAGTTCAGCTTGAATTCCTGGCTGTAAAGGTCAGTGGGTAAAACATGAAGGAGCCGTTCAAATCCCAGCGCCTGGAGTCGGTGTATACACAGCACCCAGCCTCAGCTACTCCCCTGCGGACAGGGGACGGCTGGAGGACTTTGCTCAAGCCTCTTGTCAAGCCCAACCTCACAAACAAGCACAGAGAAATGGGGCTGGGGGGGTGGGGGAAGCTGAGAAACCAAAGATGAGGGGGCTCCCTCCCTTACACCCACCAAATTCCTCAGCTGGCAGCAGCTGGGCTCTGCGCTGCTGGAAAGCCTCGGAGATGCGATTCCTAACGTCAGATTCCTGCAGCCCAGGGAGATGCAGCTCCCTCTTGAGAACAGATACCAGACAATAAGGAACTGGAATAAACCCCCCCCCAAAAAAAAAAAGAGAGGAGGAATAAGTAAACGATAAGATGATTTTGACTATTAGATGTATAGCAAGAAATGTTATGGAATACGTATACCGAGAGGAGAGCCTGGAAGGAGAGGGGAGCCTCAAAGCTCATAAAAAATGCATGGAAATAAAAATCAATTTACCAAAAAGAGAAAAGTGCCTTTAATTTAAGGCCTTAATGCCTCCTGAATCGATAGATTGATGGCTGTTTAGAAACTTCTCCTATCGTGCAGCCCAGAAGCACACTGAAACTCCCCAACGGCATCTCTCGAACCATGCTGCTCACTAACACCTCTCTCCAAGGGACCTTTGGAAGAAGCCTCCCCGCTCCCGCTCAGCTCTGCAAAGCCCAGTGGCCCGTGAAAGGCGCTGGCAATCTTCCCTCATCCCAGCCCTCCAAGAGCTTCAGAGCACGCAGGAGAAACAGGCCTGGCCAGTGTTTCCCTGGGGCCGGTGGGCCACGGCGGGGAGAGCTGTCACTGCAGATCCCCCCCCAAATCCCGCTGCTGCGCCAGCCCCTGCATGGCTTGGGGAGAGAGGCTTCCAAGCACAAAACTAGGGAGACACAGCAAAAGGAAAAAGCCAGAGCTATTTCTACCACTTACTAACAGGCTTAAAAAGCAAAAACCAGGCTTGTCAGGCTGCCTAGGCTGAGGTGGGTGAAGCATTTGGCTCTGGAGGGTCCCAGGGCTTCACCTTTGCATTACAGGTGTAAGTGTTATTCATACAATTACACAAAAGCCAAGAGCAAACCCACCAGCTGCTGAGAAGATGGTGAGGGGAAAAAAAATCTGCCAGGATATGAAGAAAACTTGGGTGTCTCAGTGCTACAACAGCATTTTTGCCAAGCAAATGAGAGCAGATAAAGCCTTACAGATCACCTCTGGGAATAAAATACTCTCCCAGCCTGGTTTCCTGACACTGACCTTGTGGAGCCACCACCCTGCCTCTCCTCCCACCCCATCCATCACCCCAAAGGGTGTACACAGCACCTGCAAGGAGAGGGACCTCACAGGCTCCCAAACCACATGTCATGCCACTGTAAATACCAAATGGGACTGTCTCATACAGGACAATCCCCGTTCCAAAGTCTTGCTCCCTAAAACTAGTGGAAGGTGGGACAAAAAGAGCACTCCCACATGCGCAGCCAGGGAAGGGAGCATGGAGAGGGGAAGGGCCTTCAGCTGGCAAAAGCCATGGTGTCGTCCCCCCCCAGCCTGCCCACCTTACAAAGAACAAAAGGTCAGGAGAACAAAGATAAATGGGCACGAGGGACACGTAGCATCCATGGAGGCATCCACAAAGGCATCCACACAAGATGTGATGACAGCAACCAGGAGAAGGAGCCTACAAGGCACAGGTGACCCACAGGGTCAGGCTTGCAGCGAGACAAGACGACAACACCGGGAACTGCCCTGCTTTACACCAACTCAGCCTTAGCTACACTTCACTTAATTTTCTTTAAAGACTCCATGGCAACCGAGGACAGGGAGATGCGGCTGTGCAGTGACCCAGGCTGGGCAACCCACAAAAGCCTGGCCAGGCAGACAAAGCTGAGCTGAGCTTGCTTTGGCTGCTGTCACAGCAGCCAGCAGACTAGCCAAAATCCTAACAAGAACTTAATTAGCCAGGATATGGCAGCTCTTGCCCTGGCAGCAGGAAACTGAGGCCTCAATGTGCCTCTCTTTTGCTTTACACAGCCCCTGAAATCTGCTGCTGGATGAACAGCCACCGGCTGCCGCCGGAGCCGACAGATCCCGGCTGACTCCGCTGTCAGGCGTAGTGGCCCCGAGCCTCCAGCTTCAAGCAGCTTTTTCAAATAGACACGTCTTTCCCTTCACTAGGGCAAGCTCTCCCAGCTGCAGGACATGCTGCAAGGTTTACTCAATGCCATGTGTCTGACTCCTGTTCCTATGAGGATGACTCTTTCATGCACAAATTAGGTATTCTAAGAGGAGCAAATCACCTCTGTGAAAAGCTCCTGTGTCAGCATCTCCCTGGCCAGAGCTACAGGAAGGAGCAAAGAAAAGGACCACAGCAAGGGCTTGCAAACTGGCCTGGGGTCCCGCAGCCATGGCTCCCATCTCTGCGTGCAGAAAAGGGCCATCACACAATGACAAAAGATGGAGAAGTCCCGAAAAGATGCACAGCAGCACCTCAGGCAAAGCAACACCCAGGGAGAAGCGCTGCAAGTAAATGGCTTGGACCATTTGCACAAAGTCCCAGTTTGGCATATGAAATTGTCTCGTTCATGTCCGGCATTAACCAGTTTATAGGCAGAAAATTACGCTATAAAGACAAAAAGCATTACAGCTTTTTAAGCCAAAAAGAATCTGCCCATTTTACAACCCACTGCTACAACTAACGGGATTAGCTACAAAAGCCCGTGCTTGGTATTCAGTTTTCTATTTTATTGAAGAGAAGAAAAAAAAAGTGAGGCTCATTGCCCTTTAGAAAGCCGTTGCTAAAGGAAAAATGCTGCTGAAGGTATTGAATGTTTTCGTACTTCAAGGTGAAGGCGTGTGGCTCAACACCGTGTGATGTCTTTTCCCTTCCCCATCAGCAAACCCTGGCCACGTCAGAGGCAGATGGGAGGCAGGTCCTCAGCTCCGCACATGTGAAATAAGTAGATGGGCACAACAGTGCTGGTGGCCAGAAGAAATAAAAATCCAGCAGAGTTTCTGCTCTCCCGGTGGCTCTACTCACATCTATCATCGTCCGCCAGCCCTCTGTCTTCCCCGAGAGCAAGGGCTCTGGGCGAGCCAGCCCCGCGTTGTTGATGCAGACGTCAACTCCTTGATGGAGGGTCTTGATGGCGGAGAACATCGACAGGATCTCCTCTTCATTGGAGAGGTCGCACTTGTACGGGATGAGGGTCCCCGGGTACCCGGCGCTCTGACACTCAGCTGCTAGTTTCTAGGGAAGAGAAAGGAAAGAAGGAAAGAGCCATCAGCCTCCTCCCCTTGTGGAGCAGCTTATCCAGCCATTTGCTTAAAATGACACCCCAGGGCTAACAAAACACGGCAGCTTCCCGGTGAGCCCGTCTTAAGAGCAGGCGCTTGGGAGGAATCATTGTAAATGCTAATTAAGAAAAAAAGAAATATCGATATACATGAGAGTCTGAGCCCTTCAAGCCTTTAAGTTATTAAACTTGAGGACACACTCTCTGCTCCTCCATCACCCCGGGCAATATGGGTCAAGGTGAGCAGGCACGGGCAAGATACAAATAAATACTGCTGCAAGTCTGCCGCACGGATAAAGGACGCGGCGCTCACATGCCTGAGAATTCCTCATTAACAATTACCAACAATTATCCCAAGCATCCAGATCTTTTATAAGATTAGATGATATAAAGCAAATGAAAGGCCAAAAGCTGCTGCTGGCCGCCTGCGTTAATGATGCGGCAGCCACCACGCCAAATCCTCTGGAGGATGCCCTTTACCCCCTGATGCTAATGAGAAGCAGCATCTCATCTCTGATGTGTCACATTAACGACAGTGACAGCTTCCAGCGCGAGGCGAGAGCCACGTGATGTCTGGTTTCTGCAGAGAAATGGACTCTGGCTACAAACGTCCACCAAATCACTCGAACGCCGCCACCATCGCCCGCGGCAGTTTCACCAACGTGACATTTCGGAGGGTGCAATAAAGCTGCTCTCCTGCCAGAGGCAGCTTTCCCACTCCTCCCAGCTCCTCCCTGCATACCAAGGACTGGAATTCACAGCCCAGAAAAGGAGGAGCGAGGCCCAGCACGGGAGCAGAGGACGGCAGGATGGTGATTGCACATGAAGGCAGCTGCAGAACATCCCAGCTCCAGCCCAGCACCTGCCCTGGGGCTCACCCAGCCTCAGCCAGAAACAAGGACACGGGGAAGCCAGGCCACCAGCCACAGCACCACCTGAAACACCCCCAGGAAGCTCACAGTGGAGGGATGCTGACTTTTTCAGCTTGCTGTGAGGTACAGCATCACCTCCCAGGCTGGTCCAGCTCCGTCTGGCCCTCCAGGAAGACACATGGAAAAATGCCCACATTTTGGAGAAGGCATATGCTGAAAACAGCCCCACCATCTATACCGACACGGGGAGGAGGCTGGAAAGCCACGCTGGCCTCAGACATGGCTTGTGCCAATGAAAGTAGTGACAAACCAGAGCACTGAAGGTGTCTTTCTCCCAGGGGAGGCCAGTGAGCCCCGCAGTCCCCTGTCCCTTTCACTTAGCAGAGCTGGTCTGTTGGCGGCTGCCACAGGGACAGACTTGTTCCCTAAAACACCCAGCATCGGTGATATTCACTGAGTTTGTCAGCCAGCCTGATGTCCAAATTCTGAAATAAACATTAAACAAAAGGAAAAACCCCATGGAACATAAGGGAAAGGGGAAAGAGAAGGAAATAAAAAAAAAAAAATGGGAGACAGCACAGCTCCTGCCTGCCCCGAGGCTGGCTGGCAGGAGAGCTCGTGGGGCTGCATCACTTCACAAACACTACAGAACCCAGCAAATGCCAAACCTCCCACCCAGCTGGCCTCAAATACACGTTGTCCTGCAGATCAGATGCCAGCATATGCAGGTTCTGATCCTCTGAGTTTTGTTAGAATGGGTTCTCTGCTCCCCGGCCAGCACAGCACAGGGCGGCTGCGTGCCTCAGGGCAGCAAGGAGGGCTGGCAACTCAGAGGCCACAAAGTCTAAAAACGAGGGCAGGGAGGGAGAAAAAAAATCCACCTGAAGATGTGAATTAGCTCCCAACTCCAAGTCATAAAGTGTGTTCTTTGTCAGGGCCTTTTTCGGTGATGGACTTCCTCTTAGCCAAGTTTTACACAGAACAGGGCTGAGCATCCTCATCGAGAGAGGGACAGACAAGCCAGGAGCTCCAAACCCCTCTCTGCACCGTAAGCACATCCATTTTAATTACTCTGGGGCAAGTGGCTCTGTTTGGTAAATGATCTTCAACTGCAGAGGTGGGTCAAGTCCCCAGACTGTGAGTTTAAGCTTTTCTGATTTGCCTTTCACAGCCACCCACAGCCTTCCCAGACCACAAGCCAAAACCAGCCCAGGTCAAAGGGTCTGGTCCAGAAGCTGCTCTCTTTTCTGGGTACCACTTCAGTGAAGGCATTGCAGTAACACAGGAATTATTATTATTATTATTATTACTATCACAGCATCAAGTGAGAAGGGGATGGACATGCTGAGTTCAGCCTGGAGATCGATGCATCCCACCAGCATCACGCTCCCTGGAGAGCTCTGCTTGGGCTGAGCTGGACAGTATTTCTGCCCAACAGAGAACAAAGGTGCCCCCGGGGCTGAATTGTACCTCCCTGCACCCTCCTGGAGCTGGTTTCACTTTTGTTACATGTGCCATCTTGTTGATTATGTGTGGATAATGGTAACAAAACAAAACAAAAGTATATATATATATTATTTTTTCTAAGATCAGAGTACAACCTTGAGAAAACAGTTGGGGGGGAAAATCTGTAAGAGCAGCATTTAGAAAATTAAAAGCAGTATGAAGGACTGCTGGAGGGTACTAAACTTCTCCAGGGATGGGACCTTGCTCCTGCAAAGGAGGAAAGATGGGACCCTCAGCCACGTTATTCACATCCTGGCACCACCGTGGCAGTTTCAGAGCTCTCTCCATCCCACTGCCCAAACTCCAGCTCTCCACTTTGGGATCCATCCCACACAGTGTTTGCTTGTAAAGTACCATGGCTCATGTCTGCCACCTTTTCTTCCTAATTCACCAGGTCTTGCCCAGAAGCATAGTCTTAATTTGCTCTTGGAAGAGTGCTGGCGGCCTGGCAACCCCTGCAATTGCCAGGTAGCGTTGATTTTGCTTGATCAAAAAAACAAAAGGTTCCAAAAGAGGACTTGCTCCAGGAGAGCTGGCTGAAAGGAAGAAGAGCCCATCAGCGTGGATGGGAAAGGACAGACAAGCTCATCTACAGCCCAGAGGGAAACGCCGTGTTTAATATCTCCCTTTCCATGTTCAGCTGTCACTTTTCACTATTCGGTGAAACCTTCAGCTGCTCAGCAGAGCTCCTCAACGGGGGCAGACAGGGTCTAAACACCAGGGGCTGCAGCGCAGCAACCCCGATGAGGGAGCAGACAAAACAAGGGGTGCTCTGGACAGCAGTGGCTGTCGTGGTGGAGCTGCCCATCTTGTTTTCCCAGTCAATCTCCTCATCTTATGTCTTAGATTGTGCAAGAGAAAGCTCTTTCTCACTGGGAGAAAGGCTTCTCTGCCACAACTGACCAGAGAAATCAAATACCTCCTGAGAGCTTTCTTTTCCTGCCTGGTGTCTACCTGCCTCAAACGAGACTCAACGTGGATCCATTCATCTCTCAGGCTACACTTGTGTTAACAAATTCTCTTTGAAAATGAAGTGCCGACCGCCACTGACATCCAGGCGGAGCCGAATGTGCTTCAACCTACAGATAAAGAGTCATCACAAGCTCTTCAAAGAAACATCAACTGCGGGCAAGTTTGCAAGAGAAGACTCGTGTAAAGCACCTCTCTGAATTGGGGAGCTTGTGGTATTTTCTCAGAGCATCCGTTAAATCTCTCAACTAATGCTCATTCCACTTTAAACACACTACTCACACAAGGAGGAAATTTAAAAAAAAAAAAAAAGAAAAATAAAAGATAAAAAGTGCTTTTTTTCCCCCAGATTTCATAAGCAATGTGAGACTGACCACAAAACACAACACCAATACAGAAGGGGGGCCAGTGCACCTCCAGCAGCTGGAGATGAAGATCTGAAACAAGACCTGAGCATTTCTGTGCCACACTATTATCACTGGGTGCTTGGAAATGGACAGCCAGGTGCTCAGGCTACTGGTACAAACTGGAATAATGCGACACAAAGAAGAAATAGATGGCCCCATCCACTGCCAGGGATGAAAGCCCTCGCCCCTGCAATGCTGATACACGGCCCAGTATGAACCAGTACACAGCAAGTTTTGCAACACCCATGAAAGACCAGCTTTCCACAAAGGGCATCCGAACTCGTGTGATGTAACGAGCCAATACGGCGCCATGCACTAGTTACGTGGGCTGCGATGTGGCTCGTGCTTAGACACCCATTTTTCCATTGACATCACAGTGATTTATCTCAGCTGCCAGCAGCGCTGGATGAATGAATGAACACATGGAAAAAAAAAAAAAAAAAAAAAAAAAAACAAAAAAACCACCCCCACCTAGCACCTACTACATGTAAGAAAGACAAAGGAGAAAACCCAGTTGTGCTGCTTACTATAAACTATTCAGCCGCCTGCGTTGAAAGGTCTAAAAGGACCCCTCGCATTTATGGGAGGTTTTCCACGCAGTAAGAATCCATCAAATCCATCAGCTCTCCCAAGAAGGGGTTAATGCGCTTTGTGGAGACGACACTTGGAAAAGGCACAGCGCCACGCATTTAGATTCAGTCTTGGTAAAATGCTTTTACAAAACTAATTGATATAAACACTGAAAGGGACTCTTAAGGGGAAGGGGGGTGGAAAAAAAAGAGTCATGTAGGGCTTTATTTGGCAAACCATCCTATTAACTTCAGACAAATTTAGTTCAGAGAGATTAAAGCCAGAAGAAACCATTAGGTAATTTTTGATCTAACCTGTCATTCATCACAGGTACTTGCATCCTACTGATTTAGCTTATGCTTAAATACGTAGCTGTACCAAGAAACCAACTGGAAAGAAACCAAAGTCACCCCAATTA
This sequence comes from Nycticryphes semicollaris, assembly GCA_013400055.1. Classification (NCBI taxonomy): domain Eukaryota; kingdom Metazoa; phylum Chordata; class Aves; order Charadriiformes; family Rostratulidae; genus Nycticryphes; species Nycticryphes semicollaris. The sequence goes on along the minus strand of VXBJ01000867.1, from coordinate 1,269,089 downwards.
CTTTTGCTATCTAAAGGAAATTAAGGAGAAAAATTCCAACGAACAGCAGTACAGTTGTGAAAGAAAACTGGGGGCTTATGAACCCTTTCATTTTACTAATTGGCAAGTCAAAGCTTCTTTTAATTAAGATTTAATACCAGCGCAAACAGCATAATAGAGGAAGGGATATATAGTGAATAAAGCACTAGACTGGGGGTTATTTCCATCGTGTGCTCTGTGACTGTGGGCCAGATTCAGAGCTATTTCCCCATCTGTAAAAGGGAGATAATCACATTGAGCCCCTCCCTAGAGCTGCTGGGTACCTGGGGCTTTTTGCCGGCACGTGATCCAAGGACAAGCATTACTTCATCTTTCTTCCAGTTCCTTTTACCTGCCTCCAGGTGCCCAGGCAGGGCCTCCAGGGGAGCTTAAACGGAGTTTTCAAATGAATAGAGCAGTAAAGTGATCCTCCTTCCCCTTCATGAGCTTTATGTCGACCCCATGCATCTCTACAGGCTCGGGGAAGTGTGGCTGGAGCTGCCTGGTAGAAAAGGACCTGGGGGTTCTAGTTGACAAGTGGCTGAACATGAGCCAGCAGTGTGCCCAGGTGGCCAAGAAAGCCAACGGCATCCTGGCTTGTATTAGAAATAGTGTGACCAGCAGAAGTAGGGAGGTGACTGTCCCCCTGCACTCAGCACTGGTGAGGTCACCCCTTGAGTATGGTGTCCAGTTCTGGGCACCTCAACACCAGAGAGATCTGGAGGTGCTCGAAGGAGTGCAGAGGAGGGCAATGGAGCTGGTGAAGGTCCTGGAGAATAAATCTTATGAAGAGCAATTGAAGGAGTTGGGAGTGTTTAGTTGGAGGAAGAGGAGGCCGAGGGGAGACCTCATCACTCTCTACAACTACTTGAAAGGACCTTGTAGAGAGGTTGGTTCTGGTCTCTTCTCACAGCTAATTAGCTATAGAATTAGAGGGAATGGCTTCAAGCTGCAACAGGGTAGGTTTAGACTGGCCATTAGGAAAAAATTCTTTACAGAAAGAGTGGTCAGAGCCTGGAATGGGCTGCCCAGGGAGGTGGTGGAGTCCCCATCCCTGGGTGTGTTTAAGAGTTGTTGAGATGTGGTGTTGGGGGATATGGTGTAGAGGAGAACTTTGTAGAGTGGGGCTAATGTTTGGACTCAATGATCCCAAGGGTCTTTTCCAACCTGAAGGATTCTATGATTCTCTAAGTCGATGCTTTTTCGCTGATTGTTTGCTAATCACGGCTCCTCAGCTCAGATCCCTACCTGTTCCAGGACAGAAGGCAGAAGGGTGGGGATGAGAAAGCTCACAAAATAAGGTTTAAATGGAAAAGCAAACACGCAGTACTCAGCTGGGGGCACCAATACCAAAACCTAGTACAGATGAAGGAATAGCACCAATTTCAGACCATTTACCTGAAGCACAGCTCAAGTACAGGCTGCCTGATCAAGGAGGAAAGGAAAAAAGCGTGCTCAAAAGTTGAAAAAAATTTAAGTCCCTGTACGCATTTTTTTCACTCTGTACCTCCTACAAGGAAAGGCTGAAGGACTTGGGTCTTTTTAGTCTGGAGAAGAGAAGACTAAGTGGGGGGCGGATCTGATCAATGCCCATAAATACTTAAAGGGTGGGTGTCAGGAGGATGGGGCCAGTCTTTTTTCAGTGGTGCCCAGGGACAGGACAAGAGGGAACGGGCACAAACTTGACCGTAAGAAGTTCCATCCAACCACGAGGAGCAACTTCTTTCTGTGAGGGTGGCAGAGCCCTGGCAGAGGCTGCCCAGAGAGGTGGGGGAGTCTCCATCTCTGGAGACATTCAAAACCCACCTGGACACGTTCCTGTGTAACCTGCTCTGGGTGGACCTGCTCTGGCAGGGGGTTGGACTAGAAGATCTCCAGAGGTCTCCAGAACCACTCAGCTGGTTCCATCCCAGGCACTGAAGGCAGGCTCCCTGCTAAACAGGGGTCTGGTTGAGTGGTCATGTTTTTCCAGGACAGTTGTTGTCCTCCCAGACCGTCCCAGGCTCCCTCTGCTTTTTTCCCAGCCCTTTCTGCTCCCTGCGCTTTTTCAGTACTTAAACATCCACGATCAATTTTTTCCTAGCTCGCTTAAATTTAAATTTCCAGTGTCATACACACAAGCCAAATCGCCCCATTTACACTGCCCTGAACGTCCCTGCTACCTTAAGGCATTCAAACAATCATTCCTTACGTCAAGGCTGAAGGCACTTCTCTTTTTTTTTTTTTTTACTACTTGCTCCGATCACGTCGCTACAGGCTGGCGTGGGGGAGGAGGAAATACGCTGCTCCTACGATGACAGCTCATTAGAGCAATATCTCTTGCTTATTCTGAGGTATGACTACCCTAACACAAGCATCGTAGGTGCCTGCCTGCTCTTCAGCTCCAACATGCATAAAGCAGGTTCCCACGCAGCCAGGCACGTAGACGCTTCCCTTCCTCAAAGAAACCAGATTCTCTTTATTATGAGTGAAGCTGCTGGATTTCAGGCACCCATGGATCTCCACCAGCCTTCGCAAGCGGGGTTCAAAGACCATGGAGCTCCCAGACACACCAGTGTCTGCACAGTCCATGTGTCTCAGGCTGGATCGCCGCCTGCTCGAGCACAGATTTCCAAGGCAACCTGCAAACACACCACTGGGAGGGCAGAGCCGAGGCTGAGCTCCAGCCTGACACCCTCAGATCACGGCACATGCCTTCTGTGTCACCTCCACCACGGGCGAGCACACCTCTGCTACGCTCAGGGAGTCAAAGAAAAAAATATCTATTTTCATTAAATCAAACTCCACCCAGTCTTGCAGCAGTGAAGGTCTGAGATGCCTAGTGACACCCTGAAGATCTAGGGTGTGATCAAGAGGTCCATGGAAACCATCAGCCCACGCTGAATAACACACGTTGGAACCAAGTACTTCGCTGTACCTTGAGGGCAAGACTCAGGAACACTCCCGAGGACTGCCAGGACCCCGTTCCAACTCTGTCACAAGCTCACCTGGGGTTTTTTCTCCCTTTCCCAGCCCCAGTGTCCCCACCTGTGAGACAAAGAAGCAGCAGATGATAACCCATCAGTGAATAGCTCTCCTTGCTCAGGGGGCCCAGGAAAATCTGAGCATCAATGGCAGCCTCTGGGCTCCCAGAGCCTGGCCAAGCCCCGCACCCTGCTGTGACACAAGGAGCTGGTACCAGGACCGCAGGTCTCACCATCTGAGCATGAGATTGGCCTTTTCCCCCTCTCAACACCCCACAGGGCAGCCCTGGCTTCTCTCCAAAGTGCAGGACACAGCAGCAAGCAACCCCGCTGCGAGGGCTGTGGTCACCCCCACGCACTCCTGCCTCAACCAGCTCCCATCCCACCCCTGTGGAATCACCCACGGCTCCTCTTCCAAAAAGACAGGTTAACCCACGCTTGGAGAGGAGCAAACCTTCCCTCCACCGGCTCCCAGCCCTCCCCAGTACCAAACTTGAGCTGACAGGTCCTGAATTTTAATACATCCCAGATTTATGACCCACTGACAAGCGTGAGGAGCGCTCCCGCACGTCCCAGCCCTGGTTGGGAGCAAGAGGCAGTGACAGCAGGGATTATCAGCTGCAGGTGCCATGATTAAACATCTATACCAACACCTCCAGACGCCTTGGGCTCAGCCCTGCTCGCTCCTACACCCATGCTAATCCTCAATTAAGCTGAGCAGGGCTGCGGCTGATCTGCATGAGTCTACCAGGGAGAAAAGTCCGGCCAAAGGGGCAAGACTGTGGGTCTCAGCTCCCGCAGCATCCTTCTCCCAACCGACCCCATGGAACCAGGATGTCACAAACCCACCAAGGCAAAATCATGATCTGTCAGCTGGGAAATCACCATTAACACTTCCCACACAGACACTGGCAAGAGCGAGGATTAAAGCTCAGCTTTGGCACAGCCAGGACTTCCTGCAGAGCTCTAACCCTTAGCAAGCCCCAGAAAACCACCATCGTATTTACTCCCCAACGCTCTGCCCAGACCTCCCTGTCCCATAAACCCAGAAAAAAACACACACAGGAAAAAAAAAAAATCACCCATGTCTGAGTGCTGTCCCCATCCTGTCCCATCCTCCCGCCTCTCAAGGGCAGCAGCCGCCAGGTTTTACAGGGGGAAACTGAGGCACAGGACAACTCCCTGATCTGCCTCGTTACACAGGGTGGCACAGGCAGAACAGAAGCCCACCCCATCTCCAAAATCCCAAAAAAGGCTCCATTATTACTTATTTTTAGGGCTGTGAGCACAGCATACGCTGTTATTGCTGCTCTATTGCAAAGCCAAAGGGAACAGAAGAGAAGCAGAGAAGGGGGGTTGCTGCAGTAAAATGTTTCTAAAGCTCATTTTTTTGGGGGGAAGGAGGGTGAATCCAACCCGGTGTCAAAGCAATCCATCTCCCATATGCCCCCTGAGCTTCAAGGCCGAGGAAAACCATCGGGCCAGAGAAGCATTTGTTTCCACTACCCAGGACAGCAATTACAGGATCTCTTTGGTATTTCATCAGGAAAGGATCAGGTCAGGGACAAGCGGCAATAAAAGCACCTCAGAGGCCTTGAGTAGCCACCATCCCTGAGGCAAGGTCTTCACCAAACACAAAACAAGCCCTTTCAGAGGCCAAGGAGATTCTGAAGGTCGTGCATTCATGGGGGGAACCATGCCTTGGGATTATCCTGCCTTTTTTAAAAAAAAAAAATAATTCATCAGAGCCCAGCAGCTCTGCAGCCTGGAGAGAGATGAGGACGATGGAACCGGGCTCTTTTTAGTGGTTCCCAGTGACAGGACGAGGGGCAACGGGCACAAGCTGGAACACGAGAAGTTCCATTTGAATATGAGGAAAAACTTCTTGGGGGTGAGGGTGTCAGAGCCCTGGAAAAGGCTGCCCAGGGAGGGTGTGGAGTCCCCTTCTCTGGAGACCTTCAAGCCCTGCTCAGATACAGTCCTGGGTGATGTGGTCTTAACGATGTTGCTTTAGCAGGGGAGTTAGACTGGATGATCTCTAGAGGTCCCTTCCAACTCTCACAACTCCCTGATTCCGTGACAGAGCAGGGACAGAGCAAGGAGGTCCACGATGAGCATTTGGGGACAACATCTCAACCACCTTCGGCACAGGGAGGACAGGATCTGCAGAGGCTGCCAACAGATGGGAGCCAGGCACTAAAATTCACACCTCTCATGTTCATCCACGAGCCCACAGCTGTAAATCCCCAGATCAAGACAGTGTGGGAATGGAGGCAAACCTGTTTTGTTGGGGACGCCTCACGAAACCCAGCCTGGGCAGGGGGAACGACCCCACTGTGGACATCCAGCACTGCAGGGACATCCACAGCTCGACCCCAGGGACAGACACCCACAGGGGGAAGCCAAAATTTTAACCAGTTGGTTAAAATTGCTTTGCACACACAACGTAATTAAATTCCATGTCCAAGTGCTATGAAATGTAGCCGTTAATGAACTGCCTTAGAGCACCAAAGGGGTCGAGAGCCCCCCTTGCACCTTACAGCCATCAGTGGAAGGGATCAGCCAGCCCACGAAGGGCTCCTGGGAGGAAGGCTCTCCCTCCTCCCTCCCTGCTTGACAAAATGAGCACTTGCCTCTTCAGGGAGGGACTGTGGGCTGCTTGAATCTGCAATCAATAGCTCCGCTTATCAAAGGCTATTTCTTGAGCAAGATCTAACCTTGACAAAACAGTCCCTGGTTATAAATGTTACCTTTGATCAATAGCTGTCACAAATGCATTAGAATTAATCGGTTAAACCTTGTATTTTAAACCACATTTATTGCTTCCTGCACAGCTTGCTCTCCACACCCCGACAAAGAGAGAAAGATGATTCTTTTTTCTTTTTTTTTTTTAAAAACACAACATCCATGATTAAATCTCACTAATGCCTTGAAGCAGGTCATTGCCTGAGGATCCCAATCTCCCCTCACTGCTCTGGGAGGGCAGTGGGTGTCCCCCCCAACCATCATCCCCCTCTGGCTGAGCAGCCGTGTACCACTGCACCAGGGGATGCTCGCTGTGTCTCCGGGGAGCAGCCAGATGCTATATCATTTGGCCTGCAGTGGACCCCAGTGGTTCCCATCGCAAACTGGGAACCAAGGACAAGCTGCACAAGAAGAAACGGCCACCACACCAAGCTCTGCGCAGTCCGACCCAGTGCCACAACCCAGCTATTCCCAGCAGTGATGGGAAGGGCTGCAGGAGCCAGCTGGTTTCCCATACATCTCCCAAGGAGTCTTTTCCAAGAGATGAATTAACGACACTTGGAAGGCGTTGGGGAAAAAAATAAATAAATCAATAATTAAATAAATCACAAAGTGAGTGACAAATGCTCCCAGCCACCCTACAGCAAGGTGTCAAAGGAATGAACGCGCTGCTGGAAAAGTTCTAGCAGATCCGAGTGCATCAGGCACTGCCCGACCTGGAGCAGGTGGGACTGCCCCGACCAGAGCATCTCCAGTGCTCCAACACCATGGCCTGAGGGAAAACTGCAGCCAGCACTTCTGCCATTCTCTATTATAAAAATATACATAATTATAAAAATAAACATAAAAATACATGAAGTTAAAATTTATTATTTAAAAATTTAAAAAGAAGTGAAATACTAGGTATCACCTGCAAACTCTTTGTGCTCCAAAAGAAAAGCACCCAAGTATCTCGATGCCTTTACCATGCTCTTCATCCAGATTACATTTACCAAACCCCCTCCCAAGCCTTCTCTCCTCACCTCAAGGGGGAACACTGCAAAATAAAACTTAGGCATCAAACCTAATAAAAGACCGGAGAGCATTTTACCAGCCAGGGGCAAGCATTGTGTCCCATGCGTGGGGAAAAATCCCTTTTTTGTGCTGCTGCAAGAAGTCAGACATTAAATATGAGTTTCTGGAAAATGTCAGGAAGGAGAAAGCTGAAGAACCTTGTAGAGAAGCCATCAAAAGTGATGCTCTGCCTTTTGTCTGTGGGATGGAGTGGCTGCAGCTTAACATGCCATCATGTACCAGCTAAAGTCGTACTAATTCATTAAATCACAGCAAGTCTTCTCGCATGCCGGAGACTCAGGAGATGAGCGAGGGGGTTCCTGTGAGGGTGATGGTCTAATAGGAAGCAGCCTGGTCTCTGAGGCTGCTAAAAACTCTCAGCTAATTCACTCCTGGCTCGCTCATGTCTTGGAACGCGCTTAGGTAACTGAAGAGCAGAAAACACTCAGCAAAAGCACACACCAAAACATCTCTGACAGCTGTTAGTACCTCTAGGGTTCTCGTTTAAAACAGGCTTTCAACCCAAATTATCTCCTGGCATGCAATATTAAAATAAATCCGTTTTAATTCTATTTTATTCCTCAAAGTTTGACTACAGTAAAAATAGCTACTGTTGGACAGCCCGCAATCAGAGCCCCCACTCACAATGACGAGTGGGGAACACCAGGTCACTTGTGAGCAGGGACTGCAGGAGGGTCAACACCACCTCAAGGCAAATCAAGCCCGTGGCTCTTCTACGGAGCCAGTGGAATAAAAAATAATTATAAAAAAAGACCTTTTTTTCTTTCTTTTTTGCAGGTTTTGTCAGCCATTAACATTCTTATTTCAAAAGTCAAATGAAGAGCACTGGAATCATGACACAGGTTTAATCCCAAAGGCACAACTTTGCAATTCCTTTGTTATCTTGCCTCAAGCCCTTATCTGATTTTCCAAGAGATTAAGAAATCTTGACACAGCATTTATGGCCCAAGTTAAATTCCCTACCAAGACAACATACTCTTTCAGTCACCAGTTTACAGAAGGTTATAAAACCACCATAAAGAGTGGTTCCAGCCACTTTACCTTAAAATGGATGACTAGTGCATTACACTAACGAAAACATATGCCTTTGTGCTGCAAAACAAGTCCTGTATTCCTGGTTTTAAACTGTATTGTTCACACTCTTGCTATTTCAAGCTACCTTGATTTATTTTGGGGGTTTGTTCCTCTCTACACCAACATCCACAGGGGTCTTTAGGAAATTATTCCATTTTAATACAGTGACAAGATTTTTCCCCGCAGCAACTAGGCCTGTGATGCTCCAACCTCTTCTTTATTCACATCTGGCAACACCAACCCTCAGCTCCTTCGTATTTCTCTTCTCTCGATTCTCAGTCACCACGCCCCAGCCCTGAATATCAGCACCACGTCCCCCATCCTGCCCCTTACACCCAAATTCGCACACGCTTTGAACCCCCAGCCAGTCCTCCCCCAAGGATGTGCCATTCCCCAGCTCCCGACCAACAACGACTTGGAAAAATCAGCAGCCGGAGAGAACAGATGAGTGTATTTTGTGGGTAGATTTGGTTATACAATAACTAATCAAGGTAACGACATGCTCACAGAGCACCGATGGCATGGACCTTCCTGTTTCCTTCCCACTGCCTGAAGCACCCGAAGTCCCTCCAGCAGGAAGAAGCCCCGTCGGCAGCTCCCGAGAGGGGATCTGGCTGCATTGCCCACTGTGCCACCGCAGCACCGTCATCCCCCTGCTCCTCAAAACGGCTTCCTACAACCACGTCCAAAGTCCCAAGTCCCAGCACGGGCTCAATAATCTGAAGCCTGAATACCTTCCTCCTCTTGTTTTTGTTTGTTTGTTTGTTTGTTTTTTTAATGAAAAAAATCCCCACAAGGTGAAGCTCCTGGAGGGAAGCGTAGTTATCATAAACAACTCTACTCCGAAGATACAGCAGGAGTCGGTAAGAAGCCTCATCTGTGCCGACATAAGCATCCCTGGCAGCCAGTTCGAAGTGATGGATCTGTTCCCAGAGTGACCCTGGACCACCTCATGCTCCACCACCTTCCCTTCCCCGAGCCAGCAGCATCTCTGGGATTTTCTTCCTCTTTAAGGAAACGTGCTTCGCAATAAATGAAACCAGAATAGCAACGGAGCAAAACACAGTCCAGACACCTCCCAAAACAACTGACAGCGCGCTGCAAACACAACTCGGTCCTTAGAGAGGACAAGAGAAAGAAGTTAAGCGGGGACAAAGGTTTGCTGCAGTGTTTAAAGCAAGTTTTTCAAACATATCAGTAGCAGGAGACTTGGAAGATGCCAAACAGTCAGCGCTGCTCAGCAAACATGTGTACCACACCACCCAGATAAATCACCTCTATAAAATGTGACTGCACTTTGTGCTGATTCAAATAAAAAGGCAAAGCCTTTAAGAGATAACTCTTAAATCCATACTGTATTTTTGCCAGAAAAGCTGAGGAAAGGAATGCTTTCAGGCTTCAGAAAGGAAGCTCCTCTGTAGCATCAAAGGAAAATACAAGTTTCATTGATTTTCTTCACCAAAGAAAATCAAAACATTTCAAAACAAAAATCAAAAGAAAGGGCAATACTGGATATGGCTTTTCTTTCTGTTTGGGGGAGAATGGGAAGCAACGGCATCCTTTACAGCATCCTGTACCAGAGGCCATGAGGCTACAACAGCCTCATGAAGCCAGGGAATGAAAGTCCAGTAAACACCATCCACCACACATGGGAAAGCCTTTGGAGAGCTCGTCTCTCCCTGTCAACTGCAGTATCAAAACATTGGGAAGTCTGAAATTAGAAGCAAGCCCCAAAGGACAGTTAACCAAGCCACACTGGTGTATTTTCTTCTCCCGGCACCTTGCTGATTCCCAATGAAGAATGGGAAAAGTTTTGTTTCTTCATTTAACCCCACTTGTCATCCACACCAGCAACGGGAAGCCTTGTTTTCCATCGGGTTTTGGACAATTTATTCTTAGTGGGGTCAGCTGTGCACAGCGAGTCCTTATTGCCCTTGCTGAGGAAATACAACGACTGGATGCTCAGATGGATCTCCTTCAGCTCAGCAGGCACCAGATCACAACGATGACAATAATTAAGCCAACTATAATTTTTATCCTCTCTCAGAGGAAACTTCTTATAAAGTAACTAAGCTTTAGCTCATGCCATTGCGAGAGAAACCCTTCAATCGTATCCGACTACAAAAGCAGGATTCCACAGAAACTATTTCTTTTAAGCATCTTTATTTTGAGCCAACCCCACAAGGTTTTTTGACTTAGTCCTAGAGATCCTTGGTGTAAGGCTGAACACCACGTTAAGGACTGAAACTCTCTTTTAACACCGATTCACAAGAGCATCCCATCTCCCAGCTGCCAGCGTAGGGGACAGAAACACGTCACATGCCACCCCAAGCAGGGTTTAATGTGCCCCAAGACATATCGCAGCCTAAACCCACTCCCTGCAACCTCAGTGCAGCGCAGGGCCGACCAGCCAGGTGCTATTTTCACCCTCCATAAGACGTAAACGCAAAAGAATACCCCCAAAGCTGGGTCTGCTCCTCGAGCATCCTCCAGCTGAACGTCCCTGCGCCTCCGGGGTGGGACCCCCCTGCGCTCCGTGAAGCCCCACGGTGGCACCGCTGTGCCTCCCGTGCTCTTCCCTCTGCTCGGACTCTGGGAACCGAGGGGTCGACCCCGGCCCGCGGGGACCCACCTGGGACCGCTCCCAGCGCACCCGGGGGACGCTCCGGCATCACCCGCCCGCGGCCCGGCCCCAGCCCAGCCTCAGGCAGCCCACAGGCCCGGCGCTACTGGCAGCCCCCCCGGCCCGGTGAGGCCCGGTGGGGCGGCGGCGGCGGCCGGGGCCCACCCGTGGGGCGCTGCCGCCGTGGGGGCTACCCGCCCCGCTTCTCTCCCACCGCCTCCCCTCTCCCCCGCCCCCGGTACCTCGATCTTGTCGACGCTGCGGGCGCAGCCCACCACCTTCATGCCGTGCTGCACCAACGCCCTCGCCACAGCCGCCCCGATGCCCACCGAGGCGCCGGTGACCAGCGCGACGCGCCCGGTCCAGCGCTCCATGGCCCCGGCTCGGCCCCGCCACCGCCGCCGCCGCGCACAATGCACCGCCCGCCCGCCCCACAGGCCACGCCCACGGCCACACAAGACCACGCCCCCGCGATGACCACGCCCATTTTTGGGCCACGCCCCCCACGCACCGAGTTTGTTCGGGCTCAGCTCCCCCGGTGGAAAGCGGAGAGCTCCGTCCCCACCCCTCCCCAGCGGCTCGCGCTGCCCGGTGTTTGGGGATTTTCCTCCTCAAAACGGGCCCGAGGAGAAGGGAGAGTCCCGAAAGGCGGGAGGTGAAACGCTTTAAAGGTAAAAATGCGTTATGAGGGGTGGGTGAGGAACTGGGAAGGGATCCTTTAAATCCTTCTTTTAGTGGCAGCTGCACGTGAGCGTTGTCATGTTAAAGGAATTCATGTCTTTACAGTTTTCCTCTGTGTTTTGGAATTGAAAGAATTGAAAGAATCAGTAAAAATATCTTACCAGTCCCTTGAGGTACTACTTTATAATATTACCACTTGAAAAAAAAGTTATGAAGCTAAAACTCATTTAAGAGCGTATTTTTTACACCCAATTTTGTAAAACGGCAGTAAAATAAGCAAGTGGGGGGTGTGCATTAACAGAGCAGGATCCCCTTTGAATAGAAGTTATTCAGGGCTTTTTTTATTATTATTATGAAAACATTTCTATCTTGATTTCCATTTGCACACACAGTTTTTAATTCCTACATTTGCCAAATTGCACTTGTCCGAGGAGCAGCCTCCGGCTCTTGGGTACACACCAGTGTAGGAAGGTGTAAGAGCCACGGGAATCAGCTCAGGCACTGGGATGCTCCCCGCATGGAACTGGGCCACCGCCTCCGCTCCCGTCACCTCAGCGCCAGGGTTTTAACTGATTTTCTTCGTTTTTCTCCTCTCTCTCTCTCTCTCCCTTCACCACTCGTCAAATCACCCCTCACAAACAAGCCGGGCCATTGGGTACCGTTGAGTGTAAGAACAAGGTACGGCCCGAAGGATATTTATGCAAAAAAATCACTGAGCTCATTATTCCATTCAGAAAACATCGAGGTGGGCGGAAAAACCTGCTTTTTGTTTCATTCCGTTCCGAGGGGCTCAGGTGGAAGGTTTCAGTCCTTCTGAAGAGCAAGGAATTGAGGCCGCGGGGAAGGAGCACAAACACGTTCAACCAACTTGTACTATGCATATTAATAAATATTCTTTATTTAAATTTTGCACATTGCGCTTTTACATATTACATCCAAAACATTTTGCAAATGGATGTCTAATTTGTAAAATCTTATATTCAGCTCATTGTCATTCTGTACAGAATTATAGGTACAACATTACTTTGCCACTAGTTTGCTTTTCTGTAAGTCTCACAGTAAGAGAAACATTGAATGAAAAGAGATGGCTTGAATTAGGAGAGAGGCTTGCACAGCTACTCAACTAAAGATACAAGCCTGAAGAACAAAATTAATGAAATCACCTCCACCAGCCTCCCCAAAAAACCAAGAAGAAAAAAAAAAAAGGAAAAAAAAAAAGAATCACATTAATTTAAGATAAAATTTTGCCATAAGTCACTAAATTAAGTTTCTGAAAGAGAAGGCGCAGTAGTCATCTCGAGAATTTCAGTGAAAGACAGAGCTACGTTATTGGATTTAGTTTGCTCCAGCCGTTGTCAACCAACCATTACAAATGGGCCCCTTGTGATCGTTTAAGCGGCAGTATTTATTAAATTTCTCCTTCAGATGCTGTCGGTATTGTTCTCTATTGCTGTAAAAAGACTTGTTGTTTGCCATAAAGGACTGTATTTCATCTTGTGAGATAAAGATTTCCTCATCAGAAGTGCATTCAGACTCGTCCTGCAGATGAAAACGGGCATTTAGGAACTCGAGTGCTGTCCCCCACCCTGTGCTCACACCCCTCCCAACATCCGACCCCACCTCCACCTCCCCCCAAAAAAAGATACATCCTTCCTGTCCCTGCACCAGGAGGCTCAGCTGGGTCAGCCAGCACCTGAGCCACAGCTCTCAGCGTTTTGGGGCTCAGAGGCAGCCTGAAATCCCCCGGAATAAGCTTCAGAGTCTTAGCACTTCTCCATTGAAAGAGGAGGGCTTTCATTAAAGAAAAGAAAGGAAAAGAAGAAAAAGGATGTGAAGCAAGGAGTAGGAGGAAGGGAAGGAAAGGGAGAGAGAAGAAAGTTGCCCTAGGAGCTTGGAGTGGGAAGTAATATTTGAGGCATGAAGGCAGCAATAATGCGCGCTTCATTTTATGGAATAATACCATCCTTGACAGTGAACACTTACAAGTTCTGTCACTTGCATTCCTGTGACAGGGAATTCCTCCTCCTCCTCCTCTGCAAAGTGTCTGAGTTACATACTTTACAGAGAACATGCAAAAGCAAACACAGGAAGTGCTGGGAGAGTCAGCTCTGAATTTTAGGTTCGGTTCCGCTCTTTCTTGTAACTGGGACTCGAGTTCTAAACCCCATCCTCCACCCCAGGGATTTAAAGCCGCCGTGTGCTACAACCGAGAATTCAAAGGCAGTGGTTACTTACAAGGAGTTCCACTAAGCTCTTGGCACCTTTTCCAGTATCAGGAACAAGTGATATTTCCGTAGGTTCTGCAAACTGTGACACGTTTTTCATATGCTCAAACCAAGGCAACTGCTGCCCACTTTTTTCTGAGCTACAGCAGCTTTCGGCGTGTGTGTCTTTGGTCTTGTCGCGATGAAACTCTGTGTGCATGATATTTCCTGAGGTCTCTCTGTTACCTGGATCCGCCATACAGCTCCCAAGTTTCTGCATCTAAAAATGGAAAATGGCCTGCGATGAACTGCCAGCAGTGTTAAAGCCGGGACATTGGAGTTTCAGATGGAAGCAGGAGGGAAAGAGGAAAGGAAAAAGTTCAAGAAGAGAGCAAGGATATATGTTGTTTTTAAATACGTGCCCAGGGAGGAAGGGGGGTGAAAGCGCCCATGCTGAGGAACACAGGAGAGAAGAGGCTCCTTCCACCACAACCTCTTCCAGGAAGGATCTCCATCTTGGAGCTTGGATGGAGAGGGAACAGTCCCTCGTTACCCCAACTACAGCATTCAGCACACAATCAAAATTTGAAATACTTTTCTAACAACTTTAGAATGCATGCATTTAAAAGCGGCGTTCCGGAATGGCCACGTTCCTTACATGTTCATTCTCACACTTCAAGGTTTTACTTTTCTTTTTCTTCTTTTTGTTTTTGCCTTTTGTATTGTTCTCTTCCGAATTAGCCCAGCATTCCACGCAGCTATCTCCATCCTCCTCCTTGTCGTCGCAGCGATGGGCACACGGATCGTCTGCTGCAAAAGACAGGGCATTTTCTTCTCAGCTCCATTACGTTTTGGGGACACCAAACCAGCCTTACGTTCTTGCCAAACCTACCATTTTCATCATGGTTGCAGATGCCTTCGGTGCAGGCCACATCCGACCCCTCTCGAGACCCCGTTTCGCTGCCCTCCATGCTGGACGAATAGCCGCAATCACTGCCGTTACAGTGCGGAGATAAACCTGATGAAATGAGAAGGGATGGTAATCTATCACAGCTGTTGCTTGTTCTTTAAGTATGCCTCTAACAAGGAAGAATTACTTTTTAAAAAAGTTATTTTAAAAAACAGTTTATATATCAATAATATTTGTCTATTAAATATTATATTTATTTAAAAATAGGCGAGCGCTGCTTATCCCACAAGTGGTACAAGTTTGTAAAGATGAAAAATAATGACTTTGAACATACCTTTCTTGATTTTAGGTGAACCTAATAGGGTACCACTACCAGGACAGGTGCAAGAAGTGCTTTCATTAGTAACAATTACTTCTACACAACTGTTGGCTTCTTCAGTGCTACCACAGGCTTTGCAACTGCTTTCTGCGAAGTTCGGATTTTCCTTGAAACAAAAACCAAGAAAAACTTGCAAGTAGCTCAGCCAGCATCTTTCTAACAGGTATAACTCTTTCCACAAGCAAAACCAGCTGATGCCGACTGGTAACAGCCACAGAATTGCTTGTAATTCTTCACAAGTACAAGACAACTGAAAAAAAACACCACCAAACCCCAAACCCACCCCACAAACCAACCTTCTTTCCCCACACAAATACAGCCACAAAGGTCAGTCAAGAGATTTAGAGCAGTAACTGCACTTATTCGATTAAAGATTTTCCCCTTCCAAAACTTAATGGAAACTGGCTGCAGTAAGCATTTGAATGCCTGGATTTTAAGTGATCTTTAAGAAAAGATAGTGGAAAAATATTCTAGCCTAACCTGACCCCTTAGATTTAGGGCTCTAGTTTTTTCAGAAACCACCATGCCCCAGAACCTACAGGGTTCCAGGCAACGACCTTAAAAAAAAAAAAAAAAAAAGACTGTGCTAATTTGAAAAAGTTTTAAATTCCCCTAGAATCAAAAACTAGTTCCTAAAACTAAAATACAGCAAAAACCTCAAGAATTCTAACATGGAAGGGTGAGCTGATGAATGAAGCACCAGTAGAAATCTAGTGATCCAAGCCCAGCAGAAAGCCCCCACTATCAATATTTACCTTTGCTTGATTTATGTCCTTCTCTTCTGTTGCCTGCAGAGGGGTGGGGATCTCACACACACACTTATTTTTCCGTCTGTTCTTTCGTTTTTGGCGCTTCTTCTCCTGTTTAAGCTCTCGCACTCTTTCTTCTTCTGAAAATTCTTCACAGAGCTGTTCCAATCGACTAATACCCTGCACTTTTTCCACAGCCATCTGTTTATAAGAAGTTAGATCTATTTATAGATGTTAACACAATTCAAGCTTTTACATTTATAAAAGAGGAGGAGGAAAATAGCTGGTAAGTACTTTTTATAATAAAGTTCATGGCAACACAACTATTGACTGTAGAAGAAAAATGCCTGTCCAGATTCAGTCACTAAATTGTATTTTTCTGAAGAAGATGTCTGTACAGGGGGAGCCCGGTGTTTAACTGACAGCCTGAATTTATAGTTTTCAGTAAAAAGTTGCAGACTTGAATGCAGTTTTGGATCTGAGTTTACGTGGTAAATACTCTGATTATGGAACACAGAAAAACACACTAGAATTACTGCTACAGAATTCCCCCTCGGTCTTGAGTAACTGGGGAAAAAAACTAACTCATTTTCTAGGCAGTACAATTTTGAAGTGTAGACATATCTCTAAATATAGCATGTGGCTAAACACATTCCTTAATATTAAATTTAGAACAAGTATAATAGTGGCACATCTACAAAGGAAATTACAGGAATATAGTTAAACTAGCAAACTATTCTGGATTAATGCTCCTACAGGGGTAAAAACAAATCCACGGGGGCTGTTGGGTTGTTCCAGATCACTCTGGGAACTCCTTGAGCCAAAGTGAGACATCAGCATTCCCACTCATCTTAGGAAAGGACTCCATATAAATATGTAACAGCTCCGTACGTCAGATTCGTGGCCAACCTCACAACGTAAATTCATTTTCATCACCATAGTTTACTAGATTAAAAAAATCTTCAGGACAAAACCCGACAAAGAAGCCGGAGCGTATCCAGCCCAATGCCGCTTCCATCGCATTACAAGTCTTTAACAAAATTACTTATAAAAAGCTCCAAGATCTAACCAGATTAGGGTTCCAGTATGATCTTTCCCAAACTGATTTTATTCCTCCTCCTCTCACGTTTTAAAAGCTTTTAGAGAGAACAGTCATTATGAATGGAAGACAAACGAAGCAAAAGAGATCTATGTCATACCAAAAGGGAAGAATACTCTTGGCATGCGTTAAAGGAATTGCATGGAGTTTCATGGGAAGTTCAAGACCCCCCAGGACTACCGAGTGCCTTTGGAACATGCTGAATGCAAGAGCTCACAGTTGTGTTTGTAATTCAAAAGCACATCCTTCTTTTTTACTAATAAAACTGTTGTAGCCAGAGCTACTTTAAAAGCTACCAGGTAGAAAAACCTTCACTGTGAATTAAAAACACAGAAGATCCAGCATTCTGTGACATGCAGCTTGGAAAGTAAAAGCAAGCCTCAGTATTTTATGTTCCAGTAGACTTCACGTGTGAACGCAACGCGGTTGTGCTGCACACTGACATCACACAACTGTTGCCTGCAGTGAACAAGGGAATGAATGCAACACCCTCGAAGCTCCCCCCAGCCCAGTGTTAGTAAAAAGCAGAAAAAATAATCCTAGTGAAAACGCACACAGTTACCACAGCAATTCAAATACAAGTTAGATAAAATTTGATTTTTACCTCAAAGCTTTTGCGTAAAGCATCGACACCTAGGTAAAAAAGCATCTGCCACGTTTGTTCCTCAGCCCGCAACTTCTGCCAGATTCGGTGTAATCTTTCATAAAGATGAATACCCAGGCAGGTCAAAACTTCTTCTTGGGCTATGTCTATTGTCTTAGCATGCCTTTCTCTTCGTCTAAAGGAAGAGTCAAACCAGAGTACTGTATGGTTAAAGCAGCTGGAAGTCTACCAAGACATCAAGCAGTTCAGTGATATATTTTCTTCCTGTACAACTGCAGATATGTTTGCATGACCAGCTCTTAAATCAAGTTCTGCTGCGCTGCATGCGGATGCAAAATAGAAAGGACCAGGTCAAAACCACCACTGCATTCCTGCCAGGTGAATCTGTGCAGGGCACTGCTGAGCTGCACTATGAGTTCCCACCCGCGACTTCTGCAGGTGGTGCCCCATCGGTCTCTGTCTGCTCCTACTGGGAAGGATCAGCAGAGTTTTAACGCCAAAGAGATACAGCCAGGTTTTTTTGGTTCCTAGAATTTGCATTTAGCTTATTTAGCAGCTGCTTCAGCTTCCTAGGCATTTATGCATCAGTTAGCTGAAGCTGAATAAACACACATAGAAGTTTATACATTACTTACCGTACAAAGTAAAAGTATTTCGGTATTAAAATGCATCTATCATCGATCAAAGAAAAATCATTATAAAGGATTTACCCTCCTAATCAAACAGTTACGATTGAGTTCGGAATTGTATGTTTCATTGGAACATTTTAAGATGCTAAAAGAGGTTGAGAAATCACTATAACAAACAAATGGCAACAAAACTAAACTGAACACTTGGGTAAAACTGTCAACCAAAGTCCTCTTTCTATTTCGCATATTTTGAACATCTCAGTGGAAAAGCAGGCAGCCCTGGGGAGCGAACAAATGAACTAGGAGACATTTGGCAGTTTCTTTCAGTCTTGCCTTCAGAGTTAAATGCACTTTAAAGTCAAAAGCACGTATAAAAACTCGGCTACTTGGAAGCGCTCTCTCAAAAGCCTACTCCCAGATGAATATTTACATTCTGAAGTTTATTACGCAGCAAGGAGGCAAAAAAAAAAAAAATAATAAATCACTTTTGCAAAATACATTCGAGAATAAAAATAAAGAAGCAAAGCGCTAGATAGCCCACTCTAGCAAATTACATACTCATACCCTCCTGCGAACTCTGGTTCGGCTCGACCCAAGAGGTGCGCGATGAAATCCGTTTCACAGCATACGTGTATGTGACGCTCGTGGGGACAGCAGCGCAAACCCTCGTACAGCGCGGCGCAGTAGCCCTTCTCTTTGCTGCAGTCCAGCTCACCGATGAGAATATTGTAAGCCCGAAGGACTTTATTTTTGCAGTCAGTACAAAACCTGTGTTAAAACAGACCGGAACGGAACAGAACGGAATCCTTATTCAAGCAGAAATTTGGACGCGCTTGTTCTGAGTTATAACGTACCGAGATATTTAATAGTGCATGCTATATTTAAGCTAGGTCACATAAGGTTTATGTTACTTCAAAAGGTAAAATAGCAAGCCTTTGGCTGTAAGCCACGAAAGTCGACTATATGTATTATACTACCTATCAGCTATTGCAAGGCTGGATATCAACTGTCGTGCTCCAAGGAATAAATCAAGCTAATTGTTAAAATAAAGAAATTCCTATATGGATGTGCAATTCTCTATTCGTTCAAAGATCAAAAGTCTAATAGTGAACAAACTGAATCATTAGTACAAGCCAGGACAAAATTCCTCGAGTAACACACTCCGAGTTACTTTATAGCAATTATCTAACGTACATTCAAGTGAGTAATAAGCAATAAAAAAAGAAGTTCCTCTGTTGCCTGCTGTATTAGAGTGATGTTTCCACTACAAGCACCTTTAAACATATTTTGAATTATTAGATTACTGCACAGATAGCCAAACAGGGCTTATTTATAACACAAAGTACTCAATTTAAACACGTGATAGCTCAGGTAACTACCACAAGAAGAGTAAGAGTTATGAAGTCTGTTATAATTGAAATACAACCAAATGAAGCTCATTCTATTTTGTAGGAGGAATAATCTTCAAGAAGCTACAAAACCTCTCGCTGTATCATTCTAAAAATGCAAGTCAGACAAGCTGCTCACATTTCAGCTTGAAAAGCTGGCTCTTCGGGCTATCTCTGCAGGGTGTTTTTGCCTTTCCTAGTTTGCCCAGCCACTTGACAACACTAAGTCAAACAGATTTTGCTGTTTGACAGAACTATGATAACTGGCTAGTTTCTGCGGTGAAAGAAAACGGTAATATTATTGCAGGTTAGCATCAGGAAGGCTGCCAACACCATGTTTAATGTCACAGGAGATTAAAGTTATTTTGTTTCCCAAGTGTTATTTCCACACCACCACCCCCGCACCCATCTGTGTCCCCCCCCAGTTTACATCACAACCTTGAGACTACTGGAAATCAAAACTTTTTAATCAGCATGGTAACTACCGTACACATGCAGCAATAATTTACTGGCCTATTTTTTGCCTGCAAGAGAGACTTAATAGCACCAGCACTACTAAATCATAAACAACTGTTTTAAAACAGTGATTTACAAGCAAAACCAAGCCTGAAGTTTGCGTCTATTAATTCAGCTCACGTTAATTTGACATTGCACACACTCCCCAAAAGCCTAAAAGAAAGAAGGCATAGCCCCAAACACAGTAGGCTACTTGTGAAAGAATATACACAGTTTTAATATGTTAAATTGTAAACCATAATTTAATCCCAACCAAAAATATTAAACACAATTGGCTATGACTTCATTGGCAGCCTCTGCATTTCCCCTACCACAACACAGTATAAAAGGTAAAGCACAAAGAACGTTTCACCATCTTAATCTCATCAATTTCCACAATGCAACCTGGCAAGGTCCTCCACCACCAGGAAGCTTGTATCTCAGGTTTTAGAAGGGTATCCGAAGAATCCTTTACACTTTTAAATATTGTGTATTTTGGTTCACAAAAAAAGCAGCATGTGTTCCTCAAAAGGAAGGTGTGTCTTTTGTATACAACATACCTGTGTTTTCGTAGATAGGTTTCTAATGTTTCTAAAAGACAACTAGAGTCAATTAAGACTACTTCATCCCTGCACTCCTGGGACATGAGCTCCCACACATCCATCCAACAACCCCTGCAAATCAGAAGAAAGAGAAGACTGTACGTTATCCTGTGGGAGGGTTAGAAAAGCAGCAAAATAAAGCATCGCTGGTTTACCTGACTGCTCCCTGGAAGAGTCCACAGTGGAAAGCGATGCTACGCTTCCTCTCCTTCCTTCTGTCTTCACTATTTCTCCTATCTGCACTTAATTTCTCTGTACTGAGTGTCCTACTTCTCCCTTCACTGTCACATAGTATTAAAAAATATTTTTTTTAAACCCATACCATATATATTATGAATTAATTATCTTCCTAACCGAATGCTATGGAAACGCTATTGTGTTCCTTCATTTACTTGGAATCATTTATAGGCTAAGACTTAACTTCCATTAAAGTTAAGACACGAGGTATAAATTTTGCTGTTTGTGTTTATAAACCCAGATTCATAATGACTTTTTAAAGTTACAGCTGAAAGTCAGTACGTACAGAAAGTAGTTTTTCAGGCTATTACCTTAAGTATAAATATATATGGGTTTTACTTATCCTGGCAGATTAAATTTCATATTACAAGTTAGTAAACAAAAAAAAAAAAACAACCCCAAAACCTTAAGGAAAAAGCAGAACAAAAACCCCAACAAACTTCAAAGACTTACCACCAGAAGAAACCATAAACCACCCCACATTAAATTTCCAAAAATTTGTTTGAAAAACGCCCCAACGCTTTATACCACGCGTTGAGATGTGCTAGAAGGACACTTATGGAGCAGAGAACAAACTGTAAATAGCAAGTCATGTTTACTTACAGGCTTGCCTACACTTGATATTTTATCACAACGGTCATTTCTGTTTAAGCTCACGTATGGACACAACAGAGGAGGAAAATGGGGAAAAGCACTCTGATTTAATAATTATCTCCTCAAGAGTATTTATCTATGCTGTTATCTAGTTTGCCAGATCATACGGCTTGCATCTATGAGAGGTTAAAATGCTCCTTCGCCCCAAATGGAACCGCTTAGCCATAAACCAGGCACACTGAAACTGAGGACGTCAAGTAACTCTCAAGTGGTATTAGCCAGTTACGTAACTTGTATAATTAAACACACAATTACGACTGGGAGCCTTTTGTGTGCGTACAAAATGCCTAACAGACGCAACCCAGCTGAAGAAGTGGTGTTTTTGTAATGAAGTCAAGCAGAAGCTCTAAGCTGATAAATAAAATTTGTTCTCTAAGACAGTTCTAATTGATGCCTCCATGTCTAGGGCTGTGAGCGTTTGTGCTTCCACTTCAAGACAGCGGATTTATTTGGAGACACCCCGATCACTCCTGTAGCGTAACAAACGGGGACTGACTGAGCAAGCAAAGTGCAAGCCCTGTTTCTTTAGCAAGCTACGCTGATTGTCCACAAACCATCTTATCAGATAAAGCTGAAAGCTTTACTTGCAGTATATTAAAATACTGCTCTTCCACACATTCCCTACTAACCTGCCAGCACTCTAAATACTAAGGGGATTTATTCCAGCATGAACTGAGGAAATAAAGGCAGCGTTTTCCTCTCTATTCAATCAGTTTCAGAATTGTTCTGCCTTACCAAAATGGTAAATGCAGGTTCCATGATATATGTTCTTACACAGAGAAGACGAACCTTAACTAAAAACAAAGCAAAGAATTTAACACTTTCATAACACTTTGAATTTGTTTTATTTTAAAAATATATACCCCTGTGCCCAAACGATCTTTTGCTTGTGTAACATGAGCTTTAAACTGATTATATGAAAGGCCTGTAACCAAAACATAATAGGAGGTAATGATTAGCTACCACTGTCCTCAGGCAGCACAAGTGAAAATCAAGTGTCAAATTCCACATGCCTGGCATCTCAGGGGATTCATCTAAACCCAAAGAGACTTGAGTCTGCATAGAAAAATACATGTCCTGTAACTGGAAACCACAATCAAGCTTTCACAGGTTGTGTGCTTAACCAGAAGCAGAACACAATTGACTAAAGGTCCTGGACGCTCCAGCCAAGCATAGCAGTCAAATTTATTAGTCATAAAAAAACATAAAAATAAAAACCACCCCACAAACAATAACACAGACACCCCCCAAATCCATAAGAGATTTTCAGGGAGGGTTTCTCTGGTTAATCAGCTGGAATAAACCGTTTCAACTTCAAGACTGAGGCACATATGCATCTTTTTCATCAGCATATTCAAACTATGCTGTCACATTTTGAGAAAATACATTTTACAAAGTTTTAGTTTTAACCCTGCAGCACAACCACAATTAACGCCCTTTATTAACAGTTGTGCAAGGCGTCTCTAATAATCCCAAGCAAAATGATGTATATTTGTTTAGCATGTACCCTTTCACCTCAGTGCCAGAAAAACTGCTGATTGATCATTTTGGTGTAGAGCACAAAAACCAGTTTGCCTTTCTAGAGCACTGTTTACACCACAACGCAGACGCCATCCATGCCCAGAGCAGACTCCATTCCCAGTTATGTCAGATGAGATGGGAAAAGCACATCGGAGAGCACTGGTACGCAATGGCCAAGTTGTGTTTTGGCAACTGGTTTTGAAATCAAACATGGATATTTTTATGCAAAAAACCCAAAAAAACCAAACCCAAGTGAAACACCCCACCACCAAGTAAAAGACTCAAGAGCCAAGAGGAAAAAAAATGGAACAGACAGAACTAAGAAGCAAGTTTTGGGAAGCAGCTGATTTCATATAGTAGCCATACATTTCATGCAGGAGCATCAGAGGTTGCCTTAGGGCTCAGGGAGGGAGTACAGATCTCACACAGGGAGAGCAGAAGAGTTTATAGCGCTTGTTTTGTCCATTCAAAGCATAAGCCAGGGCAGTGGGGAAAGTATTAAACATCCTACTGATAAGAATGTCACTCTTACTGTGCAAAAAAAGGGCTAACTACCACCTCATGAAAATCCACGGAGAAAGACTCACACCCTACAACACATCAAAACTCCTGGGTGCCTCTGTTCTTCTCCCCCACAATTGTTGGGGTCTCCTATAACCCAAACAGCATGGAGACTACCACTCTGGCAAACAGGTAACAGCATAGGAATTGATCTCAGTGTTTAAAACTAAATTAGTATCAATAGTTTAATTCTTTAAAATATTTTAGATTGAATTGTGCATGTCAAACACAAACTTACCCCAAAGGTTTTGGTTTGTGTGTGTCCAGGGAGTGTAACTGGCATCTCTTGTTCTTCTTACTTTTAGGAATTGCATCAATCATATCATTCAGTTTGGACCTAGGTAAAAGTAATGAAAAAAGTAACTTCTTATTCTGAAGACATGGTTATGCAGAGAAATTTTGAAGGGATTGATCCAGCTCATGTATCAGAAACAAGTACACTGAGGAATGATAAATCTAAAGCTTTCTTCCTGTCTCACATTTTTACTTCTGATGACAAACAATCCTGCAGTACCCAAGGACAACCCAGTATAGATTTCCAGACAAATCCTAGCAAGCAAGATAAAGAGAACCCACAACAAAAAAAGCTATTGCATAACTGCATAAGTAACAGACCTCAAGCAATGACACCTGCTTCAAAAGTGTAGGGAACCACTACAACCACTTCATCAAGTTACACCACCTCACCTTCCAGATCTCAGCATCCCCAGTTCCGCACTAACCTCTCCCACTTTTACTGGCTTCTAACTGGATCAAGAATTAGAGTGAGCTGAAGCCAACTGGAAGGCAAAGCCCCACTGTGGAGAGCAGTCACTGTTTGGCACCCTGACAGCTGAGAAATAAATGGCACTGAGACTATGTATTTATTGTGCCAGCTAAACCCAGGAGGTTTCACTTTCTCAGGGCTACCTTTCTACCCAAGAATAGAAAGGGTTTGGGATTATTTTTTGGGGGGGTGGTGGTGGCTGTTAAATTATTTTTTATTTTAATTTGCAAATGCAAATTAGTGGAGCAAAGAAACACTCTTCTTTCAGAGATCACGAAAAACCCACAATGCCTGTTCCAAATTAATGACTGAACATTTTAATATTGATATCTTTCAATTGCAACCATGGTATTGCAACTGATGATGTGAAAGATTAGGTCTTTTGGGTTTGTTTTTTTCCAGTTTAGGCAATAACTAGTTTAACATGGTTGTAAAAGACAAGTATGGACTATAACATGCAAACTTGTGACATTGGTATCACCAATAAGAAAGGTCCAAAGCCAAACGCACAGGAAGTAGCATCACTTTTTCCCCAGATTATTATTATTTTTAAGCAGTTTTGAGACATCCACGTGTCTAACTTACCCGTGCACATAAAACAGTGTATAAAGCTTCTTTGCATCAGTCATACAGCTTCGAGTTATGGAAAGAACCCCCTTTGGCCCTACTGTCAGGGGCTCGAGGGCAGGATTTCCAGACTCCACAAGCTGAGAAAACAGCCGTTCCACGCTCCGACGGCAGCCGACACATGGCACCAGCTGAGAAAGTGCACTCAAAACTTCACGTGAGGTCACCATCATGGCAATATTTAGATCCTGCTGCTTAAGCATGCTATGTCTCTAAAAAAGAACAAGAAATGAAATAATTAACGCTTGCTAACATCACTGAAACAATTCTGCTTTAAGTCTTACAGACTACTGTAAGAAGGAATCTAAATATTTTCCTCCTCTCGTTCCCTCCCCCTACCACTCAAATCAGCAAATGCTGCTTCTGAGCAAACAGCACACCTCCCTGTCCTGAGCAGGAAACCCTTTTTTCTCCACCTCAGCACAGATATTGTAGTAAAGGGTTTCACACACACCTCTGCAAGCTTTTACTTTCCACTCACACTCATTTTTATCTGGAACATAGAAAGGAAATTCTTGGGACACTCATTGGCATATATGGAAATATCATTTACAACAAACTTGTACTGTTCAGGTCAAGATAATTTAGCAATATTTTTCCTGGAAGGCTAGATGTCATTTCACGTTACAATTCTTATACCTGAAATTGAAAAAAATAAAAAAAAAAAAAGAGCCCACATGACTATTCAGGGTGAAACAGGGTTTTACTTCAGTGTGCTAATAATAGAACATTAGAGAGAACACCTTCTAATATTTCTTACATCAATAAACAATTTTAGGAGCTTCTTCTGGTTCCTCTGTGAAACACATCCAGGCACACATGAAAAGCACACACTCTTCTATTTCTTCTTCTAACTGCTAAAATAGTTGCTTGGACTTCATCAACACCAAACTGCCACTAGCACAACCATGCAGAAGACGAGTCCCTTCCTCACACACCAACCAACACATCTACACTCAGATTATCAGCACTGCTGACACTTCCCAACATCATCTGTGAAAGCAGAGGCCTGTCCTTTTTCCCTGGGTATACAAAGTACAGTTTGGATCTACACAGGGAATATTCTTCCACAATGGTATTTTCTGTATTATTGTTGCATGATACCATTGAAACAGTCCTGCTGTAGAAATGACTTGTCACAATTTCTGGGAGAGGAAGGAAATACCACACAACACAGCGAAACAAATCTATCACACAGAATGTGTAAATACACCAATTGGAAAGAGAAAATATTTTCAGTTGATTTTATGTAATACATATCATGAAAAGTAAAGCTATTGTCAGATAACACTTAAGGTTTGTGCTCTTAAAGGCTGGCACATTAAATAATCTGACAAGTGATACCACTCTGCAATAATCCTCTTTCCTGTAATTAATAGTACTAGTCACAGCAACAGCAGGATCGAGCTGTTTCCACCACACAGCTCTGCTTTATTCGCAGCATATGCCCGAGCTGCTGCTGCCAAACCACCACTGAAGAAGTGCAAGCTCCATAGCAGCAAACCAGCCTGTTCCTTCGGCCATTGACTGGCACAACTTCTTTATTTGCTACAGGTGTTCCAGTGCTACAGTTATTTGCCCCAGTGTTAGCAGATAAGTTTCTAAAATTAAAGCTTCAGGGGCACCACAAAACCGTCTCTCGCTGCTCAACTGCACGCTATCTATGAACTGGCACGTTATCTTGGTATGGTTCTAATCACGAGAACTCAATCTTAAGCAATGCACTTGAAAAGGTAGTTCAAAAGTATTTAGGGAAAAATAATAAAAATGTATTCATAAACTGTAGCTTCCGTTGAGTATAAATTGGCAGTGACCAGAAGATGCACTGTTTTCTCTAGTTTTCAATTCTAACTAGACAGGCAGCAATTACCTCCTGACAAGACAACAGTGTAAAAATGCTGCAAAACACAGAACACGAATGCACCAATGTATGTATGTATTTGGAACCAGTACGTAATTGCACATAGGTAGTGATGTGTCTTTTAAGTCATTCCAAGAGTGACAATCTCCTAGAGAAGCAAAAGCACCGAATTAAGGAAAGCAAAAAACCAACATGCGGCCTTGTTAAAAACCAGAAGGATGTATTTACCTGAATGAACTGTTTTAATTGTGCACTGTTATTCTGATGTCCATCAAGGTTTAGCACGTTATCAGGAAATTCCATCACCATCTATACACGTAGGGAGGGGGAAGAAAAAAAAAAAAACTTTCAGAAGAGAAGTCAAACACAGAGGATTAGTTTATTTCAATTTTCTTGGGGGAAATAAAACAGAAATTATGTTAAACCCGCATTCTTTTCAGGTAACCATTGGATGCTTGGGAAAGCATAAGAGTAACAGTTTGAGATAGTGAATGTTTCAGCAATTGATAACTGTTTCACTGATACAATGATCTAGAGGCAGTTTAAAAATGGCAATCATTAAATAGGTGTTATACAGGCAGCCAAAGTGGCTAAAGAGAACATCAGTATTTGTATTACACTATCTACATTAATTGAAACTTTGTTTTACTTTTTACTTTTTAGCAAAAAAAAAAAATTACACTTCAACACACCAAGATCCAACTTGATCCAACAGCTTAAGTCAATTTATAAAGCCGTGAAGAAACAGTCACAACAGTTTAATGACTGAGTCCACTCCTTCAAAGACTAATTTAAAACCATGTTAACCCAACAAGGTACTCCAAGGTATACTTTGTTTTGTGCGATTGCAGCTGCAACTCTCAAGAGGCTCCAAGTAAAATGTTAAGCCTACAGAACTGTGTGATTACTCTTAAGTAGTTAATAGTATTTCTTTTCCAATTACTGAGTAATAGAGGGCAATTACTTGGGGGGTGGGAGTGGTAATCAGTAAAATAATGTTCAGTCAAAAATCCAACTTTACAAGCATGGAGGAAAATGAAACGACTAGAAAAATGAGTGAAGACTGGCTTAATTGATTATCTTTGTCCAGACTGAGAAATACAGAATTTATCACTGTGAGAACTGGAAGTTCACTTTATAATCTGAAAGACAAAACAATTTTGGTTGTTAGCACTAATACCAATCAACACCAAGTGAAACTGTCCAATTCATCCCTTCTCCTCCCTCTGCCTTCCCCCACTTGTCTAGTAAAGACAGAATTCCCCGCTGATTCGTAATTACTGATACTACCTCCAGAGAATCCACACGTTTACTTTCACAGGCATTCAGCAGCACTCCAAAATAAACATCTGTTCTCTAAGGCCAGAAAGCAAAGCAATATTTCTATCTCACATGTGCTAGAATTGGAACATAAGCGCAGGTGCCTTATCTCTGTGCAGAACAGTGCCACAGTCAGGCTAATTCTGACCTCTCGTGCGGTTCTTTTCCAGTTTCCCTCGCCCCAGACCTGCACATTAAGCAGCAGCACAAGCTTTTGCTGTGGAATTACAGGTTTCCTACCTTGCTGATTTGATATTTCTACAGGGAATGAGCTACTCGCAAAAGTAAAAGCTCTATCTGGTAATGACAGAGAGAAGAGAGAAATCTGCGTATTTTTTTCCTCCTTGCCTTCATCTCCCACTATCAGACAACACCCTTAGGTGTTTTGTACAACAGAGTGGAATTATCAAAGACTAAGTTAATTCAAGTGTCTGATGAGATTTTATTAAGTGGTTAAACATCAACCACCATCACACTCTGAACTGGAAGAAAAAATTCCCATAACACCACATCAAATGGAATGCCTTCTAGAAATCATAAAAGCTGCTTAAGAAATTAAAAGGGTTAAATATTTAAACTTCCTTTAATTTCTAGTTGAGCCACAAGAAACAGAAGAGTGCGATAGTGAACAATTCATTTAGAGAAGCACTATCACACTGCAGCTATACAGCTTTCTATGCTACTACAAAGGGATGTTGCAAGATTAAGAGTGTTATAGGCCCTTCATGCACTAATTTGCAATCACCAATTCACTATTTCTAGATTTAAGGCACAGATAAGCCTTCCCGCTGACTAACAGAAATGAAGTGGTCCCATTATTTTTAAAATTTGAGTTTTAAAGGAGGGCAACAGAAACCAGCTACTATCAATAAACACCACTATTTTTTTAAGATAACGCTGCAGCTGTAAAATTAGGTTTCAAAAACAACTGCATGTCCTGCAATAGTTCTCAAAGAATTTAAAACATAAATTACAGAAGACTGAGACAGGGAAGCTAAGAGTTCATTCACTTGCTTCTGCAGATTTATTTAATAAAAGCCTCCAGAACCACCTAGAAATCCAAGTACTTTGTAACAACAGCAACAAAATGGAAAAAAAAAAAAGAAATGGACCCGAGATAAGATTTATTCGTGGTAAGGATGACTTGCACTTGTCTAAATGCCTTTCATCCAGATGGATACAACACTGATTTACAGCTATAGGAACCTCTTCAATCATGAGCGTGGCTCGCCTCTGGTGTAAAAAGTAGAAGGATAACAACAACATAGTACAATTGCATAAAGTTTTAGCCTGGCATTAAATTCTGGAACTAAACCACAAATGGAATCTTAGGTCAGCTGAAGTCATCTACCTGACGCCTGGTACAGCCAAATTTTCACTCTCTCACTTAACCTATTAGACACAACAAAGGTATTAAGCATGGTGAATCTTCTCCTTGACACAATCTAATGAGCAATTTTTGTTAGGGGGTCCAGAGGAAAGAGAAAAAAGACAAAAAACTCAGAGAGAAATCCAAGATCTTAAAACTACATGGGGAATGGAGGGGGGAAAATAACTTTTAGGGCGCGGCCAAGACATCAAAAAAACCTGAACTCACACTATTACTACAGAGCACTGGGTTTTCTAGGTAACCAACCACTCCAGGAGCTAGCTATTGCTTTGGACAACTTAAGGGGAAACCGTGCCTAACATAAAAGCACAGTTAACTAGGAATGACAGTCTATGCAAAGCCAAAATATTCATGATATTTGGTAAATTAATAATATGCCATCATTTAAAAGTATCACAACTAAAATACAGCAAAAGCTCTTTCTTCATATGTACCAAAACCAGGAGGGATTGAGACAGATAATTTTTAACAGTGGGTTAGGAGACCTTCTGAAGATTCTCAACTGCTTTGTTCTGGAAGATGGAAGAAATTACATTACAAAGTTGATGAAGTTAGTTGATGGAAGTCAGGCATTCTCCCATACTAAAACATGAGATTAAGAATTTAAAGCTGATACGTTTTTCACCACTGAACAGCAGTTACTGCCACACCACTGACAGCAACAGAAATTAAATACAAGTAACTCAGATATTCAATTACACTAATTTAAGTCCAATTTTATTTTCAACCCAACTTTTTCGCACCATAAGAATTAAAACAAATGACATCTGGCTAGTTAGAAAATTTTTTCTATTTGCTCTATGTTCACCTCCAAAGCAATTTCTGAGCCTTCCTCTCAACATGCAAGGAAGAGAAGAGAGACTAGAGAGCCTCCAAGCTACATTTAGTTAATTTTTCCACTGAATCTTCTGGAAATGTCAAAACCCCCATGTTTCTCAATTCAGAATAACACGCTGAAAAGGAAATGTGCTGAGATTTGTTGCTGCAGACATAGCAGCATGTTTTACGGATCCAATAACCCTTAGTTTAAGCCAAAGCTTTCACAAACACCTCTAGCCATTTCCTGTCTATTTAAGAGTGTAATAATTGCCTAGTTATAAACATGGAGTTTAACACTAATATGGCTCCCTTCCTTATTAACTGAAAAATAGCTTTGCTCCACATTTGGGCTGGGGCACCGAGACACGCTTGCCATTTGAAAACAAGTTACGCACAGGCCTCAATACGGCAATAACTTTGTTATTGTGTGGCTTGTGTGTTTTTTAGAGCAGGGAATCAGATAAAAAAGTTGCCCCATTAAGCGCTGCTAACCCCAATTGTTGCAAAGTCCCGAAGATTAACGCTGCAGGAGCAAAGGAGGAGCCGGGGAGGCCTGTCTGGAGGAAAGGCCTCGCCTGGGAATTGCAACACACGGCAGATGCTGGGTGCGGAGACGGCGGAGGGGGTGCCCGGGGGGGGTCCACAGGGACTCACCGTCAGGGTGTCATCGATGTAAAGGGGGATCTGCCTCTTCTCGAAAGGGAATTCCTCCTCCCCGTCCCTGCAAACCGCCACCAGCCGCGCCATCTCTGCCGCTGTTTGCCGCTGCTGCTGCCGCCGCCGCCGCTGCTTCCTCTCCGCTCCAGCCTGCCAGCAGCCAAACCCCGGGGAGGTAAATACCCGCCGCGTTTCCCCGGCACACTTTCACCAGCCCGGCAGCGAGCCTGCTTTACCCCATCGCCTGATTCACCACGCCTGCCCCGTCGCCCCGGCCCACGCCCGCCCGCCCGGCCCCTCTCAGCCTTGGAAAGGACTCAACCAGCCGCCGGGCCGGGAAGGGGAGAAGAGAGGAGAGGTGTGTAGGCTGGGAAATGCGACATAACATGGNTCCAGCCGTCCCGGGGTGGCGACGGCGGGGAGGCAACCCCAAACGGGGTGCAGCCGGCGGGCCGGCTCCTGGCCTTCCCTTTCCTCCCGCCCCCCCCGCGGCCCAACGGCCGCCTCGCTCCCCTCGGGCCTTTACCGGCTCCTCCGCGGGTCGGCGGCCCGGGCGCTGTGACAGGCGG